>JANAVB010025998.1:2332021-2557321 GCA_029216955.1 Iris pallida
CAATCTAGGCTTAAACACATCCAAGTGCCACATTATGTTTCCTCTTATGTAGATTTGAGACAATCAAGAAGTCAACCCTACCACCATTTATGAAGGGATTGTTTCTAGAAGAATTTAACCTACATCCTCGACAATGAATCAAATAGTTTCTGTCATAGTATCATGAGGTAAGCATTAAAATTTTAATGTCCAAAATGAGAGAATTAGAAAAATTTAACTTGCATTATGTTGACAGGGTACAAGCAGGTCCAGGTATTACTTTTATATACTTCAGGATCATGAGTTTCACAAGCAATTCATTGACAGGAAATAAGAGAGAATAAAATGTGTATCGGATTCCAGTGATAGATGATGCGTGATCCATTAAATGTAAGTAATTTCCACAGTTCCAATATCATTATGTATGATTATACTTGATGAAAGGAGGGTTACCCCGACAGTTGCGGAAGCGGAATAGACAAGGATAGTTCCAACAAAATGATGAACATAGATGAAGCCAAACAAAATTAGACTTTTTTTAAGGAGACCCATTATTCCAAGATGAACATATCATGAAGCCAAGACCAAATTACACCAAAGGAAGAAACTTTTTTCTGTTCCCAACACTAAAAAATGACCCCAAATAGAAAATAGATTCTTATTCCAACATGAGTATAGAATCAAACCAAGTTTAAATTACATCCCCGAAGAAACATTTTTGTTCCAAACCAAACATATTAGATCTATTCTTTTTTTCTTCTGAAGGAGAACCATTTTATTCCAACGTGAACAAACCAAGCCCAAATTAACCTAAAGGAAGAAACTTTTTGTTTCCAACCCAAAATAATGACCAAAAGAGAATCAGATTCCTTTCGGTCACGGCGGAGGTGGCTTCGGGGTCGCATGGGAATAAAAGGATTTTAATTTCTTCAATTAGGGTTAGGGTTTTGGAGTTGGGGGAAAGGAAGGAGAAGAAGAGGAGAGGAGGGTGTAAGGAAGAGGAACTGATCCATAAGGGCTTCGGATCCGAGGCCGGCGCCGGAACCGATGAAGCGGCGGAGGTTGCAGACCCACGACATCGACGACGCCGAGGAAGGAGGGGAGAGCGCGGAGAAGAGGACGAGCAGAACCCTAACGCTTCTCCTTCGCATTCTTGTCTATCGCTGCGCGACGGCCTCGAGCTTGTCCTGGAGGGCGACGAGGAGCGTGAGGCCCTCCTCGAGATTTGGATCTAGGGTTAGGGTTTTGGAGTTGGGGAGGAGGGAGAAGAAAAGAGGAGAAGGAGAAGGCCAGAATGTTTTGGGGGAGAGGCGGGCTATAGCCACTGATTGCCAACAATTAAACTTAAAAAATAATTACAAATTTGCCACCGCTCTAAATTATTAATAACGCTTTATTTTATAAACGTTATAAAAAGCCCAGAATTAGCCTAAACCGTCATAGAAAAAGGTATTTTGAACTTTGATGCGCTTCTTTATCAGCCGTCATGAAATCCACTTATCAAGCGTCATTAATAGGTCTTTTTGTTGTAGTGATATAGATAGATATATGTATAATAGATAGTAGAAGGAGAAGTAGGAGGAGAAGTAAAAGAAGAAGAAGAAGAAGAAGAGAAGCAACTGCAGCAGCAGCTAGCAGCAGCAGCAGCAGCAGCTAGCAGGCAGTAGCAACTGTAGCAGTAGCAGTTGGGGGCAGCAGCAGAGTAGCCTCCAGCAGCAGCAGTAGCACAGGGTAAACCCCCCCTTTAAACCCTTTTACCCTATCTAACCCCCTTATATTTTTTTTACATATATATATATATACATATATAATATATATTATATATATATATATTATCTATTTATATATATATATATATTATATATATATATAATATATCATACATACATACATAATATATATAATATAATACATACATACATATAATATATATATATATATAATATATATATATATATAATATATATAGATATATATATATATATATATATATATATATATTATATATATATTTTTATATATATATATATATATATCTATATATATTAATAAGGGGTTAGATATAGATAGATAGTTTATAGTTAGATAGATAGTTAGATAGATAGTTATGTAGATAGATAGTTAGATGGTTAAAAGAAGAGGAGAGAATAGGAAATGATGAGAAGAGGAAGATTAGAAGAAGTAAGGAAGAGTTAGGAAGAAGAACTAGAATTAGAGAATAGGGAATTAGAAGAAGTTAGGAAGAGGAAGTAGAAGGAAAAGAGTTAGAAGAATTAGAATGGAAGAATTAGAAGAATAGGATTAGAGGAGTTCGAGTTAAAGGGCGAAATCGAGCTCCGAGTGTCGGAATGAGATGAAACTTGGGGGAGACCTAGATTATATAGATTAGACTTTGCGGGTAGGCTCCCGAGTGGAAATCGAGGTCGTAGGGCACCGGTATCGTGCTGTACCATTGCGTATCACGAGATATTCAAGATATCGGCAATAGACTGTAAGTTGGACTAGACGTCCACTTTACCTAGGTATCTTGGTAGGTAACGTATGTATAGGCTAGTACCCTAACCCTAGGGAGCTCGGGTCAAATACCAAGCGTAGGTAGGCTAACTGGGTAATTGCCTAGTTAGAATTTTACCTTTTGAAGGGTAAAATAGGATATTGGCCTACGGCCAAGATTCGGGTTTCGAAGTCCAAGATGGACTTGGATATGGGTTGTAGAGGTTGGTAATATAAAAAATAGTCGCCTAGACCTAGTCTTGACCTCGGTTGACCACAGTTGACTTTTTAGACCAAAAGTCAACTTTGGGTCAACACTTTACCCAATTTAGTCCCATATTCTATTAAACTTGGGCAGTTGACCAAAAGTCAACTATTAGTCACGAGTGACCTAGGGTTGACCTAGAGTTGACTAGGTTGATCCGTTGACCAAAAGTCAACTGTAAGTCAACTTTCGACCTAGTTTGATTCGGATTGACTTCCAATGTCCTCCTGACAAGATTGACCCAACTAGACATGTCTTAACCTAGAATGACTTAATAGGATTTAATTTGATTTGACTTTACTTTCTAAATATAGTATTGATACGTCTTGTTCTATAGGTCCTCGAGACACTGCAGTGGATCCGATTGACATATTTTATCATCTTACAGACGAGTACATTCTGTGATACTTATTTCCAATTTATGATAACTGCTATGATTCATGTACTTAGTGTTGATTGCTTATTCCTGACATATGGTTCTCACGAATTGGTATTCTTGGATCCCGACGAGAGATGTTCTCCTTCTTAGGTTGGGATGTATTGTGAAGCTCCCTTGTAGCTCTTGCTCAATATATGGTCACTGATTTTAGAGAAGGTTTGCCTTCTCATTAGAATCTCGTGCGTGAGACTGTTTGGATCTATTCTACCAGTTGGGGTAGGGGGAGTAGTAGCGTATGCCTGTGATCAGATCCATCCCGTATTTCTGAACAGTGTGAGTCATATCACATATGACTTGCCAGGCCAGTTCTTAATAGGTACCCAAGCCGATCATAAGCTGAAACTACTACTCACACACATTGGACTTATGGCTTACCTTGATTTGTGTACATACCATGATTCAGTTCTACTTTCTTGTTTAGCTCTAGCTCTACGCTTATCAGCCATGATACATACATGTACACTCCATGATTCATCATATATGCTCTATTTACAGTCTTATAGCTTTATTCTATCTGAGATCTGTTTTGAGATATATGTACTCGTTCTATCCTGACTGGATATGTTGACAAATATTACAGATGCTGATAAGAGTGATTGCAGTACCTACTATGGTCCGGATGACGTAGTGGCTTAGACTTGGTCCCACAGGGCTTAGCTCCGCCTGACGAGACTTTACCTATTGCTTAGTTAGAGTAGGTTTTGTACTGGACCTTGTCTCTAGTTACTTTTGAGACTGTATTACTTTGGATTGTATTAGAAGGACTTGTATATTATTTATGTTTGGACTTGACTATTATATTTTATTGTCTTATTGTCTTATTTCAGTCTTTACTTTATCATCTTAGAGTTGTGATGAGCACTCATATATATTCATTGCTTGTCTCCGTTCGGAGTTGACCATATTCTCGACAGGTTTTTGATATATATAATATAAACTGTTGTTAGAGTAGAAAATCTACAGGTTCTACGTCGTTTTTTCGGTGAGGGCTGGCGTTGTCACATATACGTGCCCTTATAGCGGGTGCGGGTCGTGACACATACATAGATCAGTTTGTCGTTGTGTTTCTTGACGAAATTCTTGATACTCTGCCAGTGAAGAGGAGCATGAAGACCACTCAGGAAAGTGTTACAGGTTCTGAGAGAGAACCTGTTGTATGCCATGCTTAGCAAGTGTGAGTTCTGGATGGATCATATTTTATTCTTGGGTCACATCATATCAGGCACTGGAGTAGCAGTGGATCCCAAGAAGGGTAGAAGCAATAGAGAGTTGGCCAGTACCCAAGATCGTAGCAGATGTGCGGAGTTTCTTGGGACTGGCAGGATATTATGGAGATTCGTAGCAGACTTTGCAAGGCTTTCAGCACCCATGACCCACTTGACGGGAAGGATATACCATTCGTCTGGTCGGCAGAATGCCAAGCATCATTTGAGAATCTAAAACAGAAGTTGATATCAGCGCCTATCCTTATATTGCCAGTTGGACCCGGAGGTTTTACTGTACATTGTGATGCGTCAGGTAAAGGACTTGGATGTGTCTTATGCAGCATGGGAAGGTGATAGCATATGCATCTAGGCAACTTCGGGACCACGAGAAGAACTACCCAACTCATGACTTGGAGTTGGCAGCGGTTGTTTTGCTTTGAAGCTATGGAGGCATTACTATATGGTGATCGAGTGGACATGTACACAGACCATAAAAGTCTGATGTACATCTTTACTCAGAAGGAACTGAACATGTGTCACCCTCACTTTTCCAGTTAGGGGTAAAATGGTAATTTTCCATTTTATACTATTTTAGGAATTTATTTATGAATATTATTATTTAATTATTAGTAGTTGGGTTTGAATTTTATCGCATTTCGAGTTAATTCGGGACCCCGGTGAATTTCGACTGAGCTGTAATTAGCCTGTTAGCTAACCATGGCCCACCACACTAATTTTAGGGTTTAAGAGTTTGGACTAGTTCCCCATGAGTAATTTAGTTTAATTATGATTTTATTTTTTTTAGCAACTTTCTAAACCTAATTTGGATTTTTTAATATTAGGCTTAGGGAGGGGCAAACTTGTAATTTACAAGTGCCCCTCACCCCAACCCCCACCATGCTTGGGCGGCCACTATAGGCACCCCCCTCTTCCTTCACCACTAAGAAACTCTCCTCTCTCTCTTCCAAATTAATTTCTTTCAAAGCTTTCTTCTTCCTCATCAACCTACTAATTAGGTAAGCTTTAATCTTCTAATTTAATTCTCTTTTGCATATAGTTCATCACATTAATTAGATATATGACCATCCTCTTCCATTTGCCCACAAATTTGTAGGTTTTCCCTAGAAAATAGGTTAAGGATTTATTAGGATTTAATCTTTTGAGAGTGGTATAATATAAATAGATATATATATATAATATATATATATATATATTATATATATTTATATATATTATATATAATATATATATATATATTATAGATATATATATTATAATATAATAATATATTATATATATATATATATAGATATTATATATATTATATTATATAATATATTATTTGTGTTTATGTGTGTGTATTTATATATGTATTTGTGTGGTGTAGAGGAGGTGATATTGTGTCATAGGGATGATGGTGTTGAGAGAGTGGTTGTGTGTGTGTGTGGGAGGTGTGTGTGTGTGTTTAATATATATTATATATATATATATATATATATATATATATATATATATATATATATATATATAATATATTTTTTTTTTTTTTTTTTGTGTGTGTGTGGTGTGTGTGTGTTGTGTGAGGATGTGTGGGTGTGTGTTTATATATATATATATATATATATAGATATATTATATATATATAGTTATATGAGGTTATATATACATGGATGGTGTTATATGGATGTGTGGTGTTATATATATTTAGAGGGATGGATAGATATCTAGATAGATTATAGATAGATATCTAGTTATATATATATATATATATATAATATATAATATATATATATATAATATAATATATATATATATATATATATATATATATAAAAATATATTGAAGTGTATATTATATAGAGGAGTAGAAGGAGATGAAGAAGTATTAGGGGCAGCCACAGCAGCACAGTAACAGCAGTAACAGCAGCAGCAGCAGCACTTGGCTGCCAGGAAACAGCCCCCCCTATGGCCTTTAAGCCTAAACCCCTACCTCACTAATATATATGTATATATATATATATATATAATTATTATATAAATAATATCTATATATATATCTAGATATATATATATATATATATTAATATATATATATATATATATATATATATGTATTATATATGGTTGGAATCGTAGCGAAGAGTAGAAGAAGATTATGAATGAGAAGTTAGGAAAGAATTAGAGGTTTAGAAGGAAGATTGAAAGAAGTTAGAAGAAATGGGAAAAGGCTAGATAGAAAAAGGGAAAAACCGAGTTAGAGGGCGAAACGGAGCTCCCCATTGACCCTGTCGTATGGATGGGTCCCCATCGACCCAGCCGCATGGATGGATCTCCATCGACCAAGCGCATAGATGGGTCCCCATCGACCCAGCCACATGGATGGGTCCCTATCGACCCAGCCACATAATGGCTCCCCATCGACCCCGTCGCATGGATGGGTCCCTATCGACCATTGACCAGCCGCATAGATGGCTCCCTATCGATACTGTCGCATGGATGGGTCCCCATCGATCTAGCCGTATAGATGGCACCCCATCGATCATGCCGTATGGATGGGTCCCCATCGACCCAGCCGCATAGATGGCACCCCATCGACCCTGCGCATAGATGGTACCCCATCGACCCTGTCGCAACGATGTGTCCCCATCGACCCTGCCACATAGATGGGTCCCCATCGACCATGCTGCATGGATGGGTACCCATCGATTGCCGCTTGAGACCCATCCACCTTTGGCCGCATAGTGCCTATTTTGGTTGTTTTCTTGTCTTTTGGGCTGATTTATGGTCATAATCTCTCCCAACTTCCAACATATAAGTTGTAGATCATTTTCTTGGCTTCAAGAATATGTTATCAACTATTTTATGCAAGTTTCTTTCATTCTTGATATGGAGCTTATGATTGCATTGCATATTTTTTATCTTAGCCTAAATTGCGATGACCCTACTTAATAGCTTGATACTTCTTTAATAAATGAATCTTTTAACATGATCCGATTGAGTTGAAAATTGGCGTGGGACATGAATACATGATTTAGATTTTGCGAGTAGGCTTTCGGATGGAATTCGGGGTTGTAGGCGCCCGTATCGCGCCGTATCGGTGCGTATCTTGAAATATTCAAGATTTTGACAACGGACCGTATCATGGACCGAATGTCCACGTTACCTAGGTATTTTGGTAGATATTATATGTATAGGCTATTATCATACTACCCTAGGGAGATCGAGTCAAAATACCAAGCGTAGGTAGGCTAACTGGATAGTTGCCGAAGCTAGAATTTTACCTTTTTATGGGTAAAATAGGATCTTGGCCTACGGTCAAGATATGAGTTTCGAAGTCCAAGATAGACTTGGATATGGGTTGTAGAGGTTGGTAATAGTTAAAAATAGTCGCCTAGACCTAGTCTTGGCCCCGGTTGACCACGGTTGACTTTTTGGAACAAAAGTCAACTATGGGTCAACGCTTTACCCAAATTAGTTCCGATTTCCATTAGACTTGTGTAGTTGACCAAAAGTCAACTATTAGTCACCATTGACCTAGGGTTGACCATGGTTGACCTAGAGTTGACCAGATTTGACCAGAGTTGACCAGTTGACCAAAAGTCAACTGTAGGCCAACTCTTGATCCCGTTTGACTTTCTTCGACTTATTTTGACCCGTGATGCCTGGTATGACCTAGGATTGACTTGGTTAGGCTTAGATTGACTTGATATAACTTTATTTGACCTAGATTGACTTGACAAGACTTAGTGTGACTCAGTGAGACCTAGTTTGACCTAGATTGCATATCATTCATTGTAAATCATTCCTAAACTTGTTTAAACCTAAATTAACTTACAGTATCTCATATTTAGGTCTTCTGATACCGCTCTGAGCATTGATATACCATACAGCTCAGGACAGCAGGCGAGTACATTCACTGATAGTTTTCATTGTCTTGATATTTGCTATATTCGATTCAGTCGTAGTGTCTTACTTGATTCTCAGACACGATAGTTCACGGACTAGTATTGTCGGATTCCTGTTATGAGATGTCATTCCTGGATTTCTTGGGATACTGGTACTTGCTTAGTCTTGATTCTCATACTTGTATTGACGCCAATTCCTGAAGAGGACTTGCTCCCCTCCTTGGGAATCCCGCGTCATGACGTGCTATGTCCGGATCCGTATACTATTCGGGGAATGGGGAATTTTATAGATAGTGTGATCAATGCCCACCTTGAGTTACTACTTGTATCATAGCTATACCCTCACCTCACGATGGGTATATCCTGACCTGTGCTACTACTTGCTCCATAGCTTACCATCCCGGCCGGGCCGAGTCCACGTACTTGTAGCCGGTCGGCTGGAAGCCTGATTCTTGACCCATACCGATCATATTAGGCTATAATATTCGAGGCACATTTTATATTTACTTTTCTTGTCATATATCATGTTCTGTTCTATATTCAGTACTTTCTCACCATGTATGATATACAGTTACTCACATGCTCTACATGTCTTACATTGTACCTTGATTGGAGACTAAGTTCTGCTCGGGAGAAGAGTTACAACCCCGGTCCTTGTTTGGTTTAAGGGTTGTAACTCGGCTTCCGAACGGTTCCTAAGTCTTCATATATCTTTGTCATGTAGTTTATTATACTGTCTCTTATAGAACTTGTCAATTCATATGGAACTGCTGTTAGTGTTTGTACTTGCTCATTTTCCTGACAGGATACCGTTATGATATATTACAGATGATTCTGATGCGGACTGCTCGACCTATTATGGGCTCGAGTCAGATGGGGTAGCCTTAGATCGTGGCCTTATAGTGGAGCCACTAGATTTTGTACTTCCAGAGTAGTGTAGGTTAGCTAGGTTGACTGGACTGCGATCCAGCTAGCTTATCAGACTGTAGTTTCTATATTCTATTTTGATACTCTGGGATGTTGTATATATCTGGACTTGTATTAGACTGTAGACTTATTTTACTCTTCATCTATCATATGTCTTTCCTCTGAGCTATCTACCTTAGTTTTATTCTGTGATTGAGACTGTATTGATATGTCACCTCCATTCGGAGAGTATATACTGCACAGGTATATTTAACTGTTAGTCGTAGGTATTTACAGACGTTATATACAGCGTTCTACCGTCGATTCTGCGACGTAGGCTGGACGTACCCACGTGCTCGTGCCCCTCATAAGGGTGCGGGTCGTGACACATTTTTGTGGTGGCCCACGCAGGTCGAATGTCGCAATTAGTGCGATCTCGTAATGGTGCTCGACTTAGAGTACTAATTACGAGCCTGCGATTAGGACGTAGGACCTAGGACATGATAGGAGTTTCTCAATCACACCTAGGAAATTGCTGATCTTTTGATTGTCATAATTATTCACCTTGTATTAAATTAACTGTCCTTCTTTGATAATCTACTCATGTGCCATATTGATCTCTTGTTTTAATTTGTCTCCAGGATGACGAAGACACATCCGCAGGCCTCTGGATCGAGTAGCTTGCCTGAGAGATCTGATCAGGCCGAGGATGAGGTTCATGAGACTGCCCCCAGTGATTTTACTATTCCAGAGACCCAGGCAGTTGCGCAGGGAGGTCTACCACCTCCACCCCAGAGGGTTACGTCCGTTCTTCCAGAGATACTGCCGCCACTACCACCGATACCGACGGATACACATCACATGTTCCTTCTCCTTCAGCAGATGATGGAGACACAGCGGGCCCAGGCAGAGGCGTCGCAGCGCCAGTCGGAGGCATCACACCGACAGATCGAGATGCTGAGGCAGAGTATGGAGAACTCACATCAGCTTGCCCTGGCAGCAGTAGAGAGAGTGGCACCGGGTACGGTGTAGGGCCCTACCGGCCAGCAGTCGAGCCAGCAGCAGTCCAGACCGGGAACAGTGTTAGACTTCAGGAAGATGAGCTCCAGGGACTTCTCAGGCACGGAGGGCATCCTTTACGCAGACGACTGGCTAGAGGATGTAGAGCGGAGCATGGAGCTGGCAGAGCTTCCTAGAGCGCTTTGGGTTTCGGCCGCAGCCAGCCGATTCTTCGACATTGCGCTGACATGGTACCGCACGGATCCTCGTGCGTCGGTGAGAGGGCTGACTTGGGAGAACTTCCGGAGGCTCTTCAAGAAGAAGTTCTTCCCGGACGTGGCTCTTACAGCATTGGAGGGCCAGTTCGTGGGTCTAGTTCAGGAGAACTCGTCGGTGGACGAGTATGCAGCTGAGTTCTTCCGCCTTAGCAGGTTCGCTCCTGGTATGATCCAGGATGAGGGGCAGAAGGCTCGTAAGTTCCGCTGGGGACTTATTCATGCAGTGCGCACCCGTACCTCGGGTCGCCGAGACGCGACGTTCGATCAGATACTGATGGACGCGCAGATCGCAGAGGAGGACTTCGGCCTCAGGCCGAAGAAGAGCGGAGATACTCTGGGGGCGAGTTCCAGTGCGGGACCGGCCAAGCGCCTCCACTTTCAGCAGCAGCAGCAGCAGAGGCCGTTTCAGCAGCAGCCTCTGTTGCAAATCCAGCAGGCACCGGCGCGTGCCCAGCAGCATCAGAGTCAGGGCCAGAGGCAGACCCAGCAGTGTGCCTTCTGCGGGAAGATGGGGCACAGCAGAGACGTATGTCGGAGGAGGTTAGGCGCTTGCCTATTCTGCGGAGGGACCGACCACCAGCTGAAGGACTGCCCTGCTCGGGCAGCCAAGGGAGGCCAGGACAGGGTGCAGCCAGCTAGAGGACCAGCGGTTCAGCAGAGGGGTCCTCCACTCCAGACCCAGCAGCAGTGTTTTGTCCAGCACCAGAGGGGAGCACCCGCGGGCAAGGTGTTCGCTTTGGCAGCAGAGAAGGAGACAGAGCCCGTGGGAGATGTTGTTGCAGGTCATGTTCTCCTAGATTCTTTCCCTGCTTTCGCCTTATTTGATTCTGGGGCGACCTATAGTTTTGTGTCTGTTTCTTTGCTCTGAGACACAATATCATTGCTGAATATATGGGTAGGACTTGCAAGATTATGACCGGGGGAGGTATTATCCTGGTTAATAATATTTGCAAGGGGCGGAGAGTCACTCTGAGAGGCCGGGACTTGAGTGCGTGTCTGCTCGTAATGCCCCTACCGAGGTACGATATGGTACTCGGTATGGATTGGTTGAGCATGCACCATGCTAGCATTGATTGTAGAGGAGGCAGAGTTCTTTTTAGGACGCCGGGTGAGCCAGAGATCGAGTTTGCTCGAGGAGCAGCGGAGCCAGAGGCTGGATTCTGTGGAGCTTTGTTGGCGGGGCAGGATTTGCCACATCCGTTGATTGCTGAGTTCTCGGATGTCTTTTCCGAGGAGTTGCCGGGGATGCCGCCAGACAGGGACATTGAGTTCTCCATAGACTTGGTGCCGGGCGCCGAGCCCATCTCACAGTATGTCTATAGGGTGAACAACAGCGAGTTGATAGAGCTGAAGAAGTAAGTCGACGAGCTGCAGGACAAGGGGTTCATCAGATCCAGTTCTTCGTCCTGGGAAGCGCCAGTCCTGTTCGTGCCGAAGAAGGACGGTACGTCCCGCATGTGCATTGATTACCGGGCGCTCAACATCCTCACTATCAAGAATAGGTACCCTTTGCCGAGGATCGACGACTTGTTCGATCAGCTGAGTGGGGCAAAGGTCTTTTCGAAGATAGATTTGAGGTCTGGGTATCACCAGCTGAAGGTGAGGCGGGATGACATTCCCAAGACGGTATTTCGGACTCTGTACGGCCAGTACGAGTTTACAGTGATGCCATTTGGGTTGACCAATGCTCCTGTGGTGTTCATGAACTTGATGAACAAGGTATTCCATCAGTACCTTGACAAGTTCGTGGTGGTCTTTATAGACGATATCTTGATCTATTCGAAGACGCAAGAGGAGCATGAGGAGCACTTGAGAGTTGTGTTAGAGACTCTGAGAAGGGAGCAACTCTACGGAAAGCTTTCGAAGTGTGAGTTCTTCTTAGACCAGGTGGAGTTCCTAGGTCATGTTGTGACCGAGCACGAGATTTCAGTAGACCAGAGGAAGATTTCGGCAGTGGAGTCTTGGTCTACGCCCAGTTCAGTTGCCGAGGTTCGGAGCTTTCTGGGTTTGGCTGGCTATTACCGGAAGTTCGTCCAGGACTTCTCAAGGATTGCAGAGCTGATGACTAGACTCACCAGGAAGGACGTGGAGTTTGTCTGGACTGATGAGTGTCAGGCTGCATTCGATGAGCTGAAGAGGAGGTTGACTTCAGCTCCGATCCTGACTTTGCCATCTGGGTCAGAAGGGTTCTCGATCTTCAGCGATGCTTCCGAGAAGGGTTTAGGGTGTGTTCTTCAGCAGCACGGGAAGGTGATTGCCTATGCATCCAGGCAGTTGCATCCTCATGAGAAGAACTATCCTACTCATGATCTGGAGTTGGCCGCGGTTATATTTGCTTTGAAGTTGTGGAAGCAATACCTGTACGGAGAGCGAGTTGAGATCTTCACAGATCACAAGAGCTTGAAGTACGTGTTCACTCAGAAGGAGTTGAACATGCGACAGAGGAGGTGGTTAGAGCTGATGAAGGACTTCGATATATCCTTGCAGCACCATCCGAGGAAGGCCAACGTAGTTGCAGATGCCTTGAGCAGGTATCCTGTTGCTATGTTCTTGACGACAGATCGTTACTTGTTGGCCGACCTGGATAGTTTGGGTATCGAGGTCATCATTTCGGGCATAGAGATCCAGATGTGGGGTTTGCAGATTCAGTCTGAGCTGATGGATAGAGTCAGGTCAGCGCAGTATGATGATGATGCCCTGAGGAGCATCAGGGAGCAGGTGAGGATGGGTTTGCTTGACGATTTCTCTGTAGTCGAAGACGGGTCGTTGCGGCACGGTACTAGGTTGTACGTTCCGCGTGGAGAGCTTCGGGAGGAGGTTCTTCAGGAGGCGCATCGCTCTCAGTATTCTTTGCATCCTGGAGCCAACAAGATGTATAGGGACCTGAGAGAGCACGTATGGTAGTATGGCATGAAGCGCGAGGTAGCTCAGTTTGTATCTCGTTGTCTTGTGTGTCAGCAGGTGAAGGCCGAGAGGCAGAGACCAGGTGGATTGCTACAGCCGCTACCCATTCCCGAGTGGAAGTGGGAGCACATCACCATGGACTTTGTATATGGACTTCCACGGTCGCCAGGAGGGAAGGACGTGGTTTGGGTCATAGTTGATAGATTGACCAAATCGGCCCACTTTTTGCCTTTCAAAGTGGGTTTGTCTACGGAGAGGCTGGCTGAGCTGTATGTTCGTCAGATTGTGAGATTGCACGGAGTTCCGGTGAGCATAGTTTCAGATCGGGATAGCCGATTCGCTTCCCACTTCTGGAGGAGTTTGCAGGCTAGCTTGGGTACCTCGCTCAAGTTTAGTACTGCTTATCATCCTCAGACAGACGGGCAGTCGGAGAGGACCATCCAGACCTTGGAGGATATGCTTCGCACATGTGTGCTAGATCTCGGGGGTTCTTGGGAGGACCATCTTCACCTGGTAGAGTTTGCTTACAACAACAGCTACCAGGCCAGTATAGAGATGTCACCATTTGAGGCTCTATATGGACGGAGATGCCGTACTCCCTTGTCTTGGGACGATGTTGGCGAGCGGGCGCTTCTTGGGCCGGAGATGGTTGTGGATGCGGCCGAGAAGGTCAGATTGATTAGAGACAGACTCCGGGTGGCTCAGGATAGGCAGCGGCATTGGACCGATAGTCATCGGAGACCGTTAGAGTTCGAGGTTAGTTTTAGTTTCTGTCTTGTTTGTTGTGATTGTTTGTTAGTTGTGTGTTGAGTTTTTGTCTTGTGTCTAGGTTGGTGACATGGTATTTCTGAGGATATCCCCGACACGTGGCACTATTCGCTTTGGCGGCGATGGAAAGCTCAGTCCGCGCTACATCGGACCTTTTACTATCTTAGAGAGGATCGGTGCAGTAGCCTACCGACTGGACTTGCCTACCAGGCTCGAGGGAGTGCACAACGTGTTTCATGTATCTCAGCTGAGGCGGTACGTGGCAGATCCTAGCCACGTATTGGACCATTCAGCGATACAGGTGGGACCTACTCTCAGCTATCCAGAGCAGCCAGTGGAGATTCTGGATCGCAGGGAGAAGGTGCTCCGGAACCAGGTCATACCCTTGGTTCGGGTGGCGTGGAGACATCACTCTCCAGGTGAGTCTACCCGGGAGAGGGAGGACGACATGCGGGAGCGTTTCCCTTATCTTTTCGCGTCCTGAGGTATAAATTTATTTCCTTTAATTCTGTTTGTGATTTCCTGTGCTTGTTCTCTTCAATTTCGAGGACGAAATTTTTTTTTAAGGTGGATAGACTTGTCACCCTCACTTTTTCCAGTTAGGGGTAAAATAGTAATTTTCCATTTTATATTATTTTGGGAATTTTATTTCATGAATATTATTATTTAATTATTATAGGAGTCGGATTCGAATTTTATCGCATTCCGAGTTAATTCGGGACCCCGGTGAATTTCGACTTGAGCTGTAATTAGCCTGTTAGCTAACCATGGCCCACCACACTAAATTTTAGGGTTTAAGAGTTTGGACTAGTTCCCCATGAGTAATTTAGTTTAATTATGATTTTTATTTATTTTTAGCAACTTCCTAAACCTAATTTGGAATTTTTTTAATATTAGGCTTAGGGAGGGGCAAACTTGTAATTTACAAGTGCCCCTCACCCACACCCCCACCATGCTTGGGCCGGCCACTATAGGCACCCCCCTCTTCCTTCACCACTAAGAAACTCTCTCTCTCTCTCTTCCAAAATTAATTTCTTTCAAAGCTTTCTTCTTCCTCATCATCCTACTAATTAGGTAAGCTTTAATCTTCTAATTTAATTCTCTTTTGCATATAGTTCATTCACATTAATTAGAGATATGACCATCCTCTTCCATTTGCCCACAAATTTGTAGGTTTTCCCTAGAAAAATAGGTTAAGGATTTATTAGGATTTAATCTTTTGAGAGTGGTATATATATATATATATATATATATATTTTATATATATATATATATATATATATATATATATATATATATATATATATATATATATATATATATATATATATATATATATATACCTGTGTATTTATGTGTGTGTATTTATATATATATTTGTGTGTGTGTAGAGGAGGGTGATATTGTATCATAGGGATGATGGTGTTGAGAGAGTGGTGTGTGTGTGTTGTGTGAGGATGTGTGTGTGTGTTTATATATATATATATATATATATATATATATATATATATATATATAGTTATATGAGTGTATTTATATATATACATCGATGTGTGTATATGGATGTGTGTGTGTTATATATATATTTAGAGGGATGGATAGATATCTAGATAGATTATAGATAGATATCTAGTTATATATATATAGATAGATATATATATATATATATATATATATATATATATATATATATATATATATATATATATATATATATATATATATATAGATATATATATATATGAAGTGTATATATATATAGAGGAGTAGAAGGAGATGAAGAAGTATTAGGGGCAGCCACAGCAGCACAGTAACAGCAGTAACAGCAGCAGCAGCAGCACTTGGCTGCTGCCAGGAAACAGCCCCCCTATGGCCTTTAAGCCTAAACCCCCCCTCCCTTCACCTAAGTATATATGTATATATATAGATATATATATATATATGTATTATATATGGTTGGAATCGTAGAGAAGAGTAGAAGAAGATTATGGAATGAGAAGTTAGGAAAGAATTAGAGGTTAGAAGGAAAGATTGAAAGAAGTTAGAATAAAAGGGAAAATGCTAGAATAGAAAAAGGGAAAAACCGAGTTAGAGGACGAAACGGAGCTCGGAGTATCCGATTGAGTTAAAACTTGGCGTGGGATATGAATACGTGATTTAGATTTTGCGGGTAGGCTTTCGGGTGGAATTCGGGGTTGTAGGGCGCCCGTATCGCGTCGTATCGGTGCGTATCTTGAAATATTCAAGATTTTGACAACGGACCGTATCATGGACCGAATGTCCACGTTACCTAGGTATTTTGGTAGATATTATATGTATAGGCTTGTATCATTCTATCCTAGGGAGATCGGGTCAAATATCAAGCGTAGGTAGGCTAACTGGATAGTTGCCGAAGCTAGAATTTTACCTTTTTAAGGGTAAAATAGGATCTTGGCCTACGGCCAAGATATGAGTTTCAAAGTCCAAGATGGACTTGGATATAGGTTGTAGAGGTTGGTAATAGTTAGAAATAGTCGCCTAGACGTAGTCTTGGCCCCGGTTGACCACGGTTGACTTTTTGGACCAAAAGTCAACTATGGGTCAACGCTTTACCCAAATTAGTCCCGATTTCCATTAGACTTGTGTAGTTGACCAAAAGTCAACTATTAGTCACCATTAACCTAGGGTTGACCATGGTTGACCTAGAGTTGACCAGAGTTGACCAGTTGACCAAAAGTCAACTGTAGGCCAGCTCAGGACAGCAGACGAGTACATTCACTGATAGTTTTTATTGTCTTGATATTTGCTATATTCGATTCAGTCGTAGTGTCTTACTTGATTCTCAGACACGACAGTTCACGGACTAGTATTGTCGGATTCCTGTCATGAGATGTCATTCCTGGATTTTTTGGGATACTGGTACTTGCTTAGTCTTGATTCTCGTACTTGTATTGACGCCAATTTCTGAAGAGGACTTGCTCCCCTCCTTGGGAATCCCGCGTCATGACGTGCTATGTTCGGATCCGTATACTATTCGGGGAATAGGGAATATTATAGATAGTGTGATCAATGCCCACCTTGAGTTACTACTTGTATTATAGCTATACCCTCACCTCACGATGGGTATATCCTGACCTGTGCTACTACTTGCTCTATAGCTTACCATCCCGGCCGGGCCGAGTCCACGTACTTGTAGCCGGTCGGCTGGAAGCCTGATTCTTGACCCATACTGATCACATTAGGCTATAATGTTCGAGGCACATTTTATATTTACTTTTCTTGTCATATATCATGTTCTGTTCTATATTCAGTACTTTCTTACCATGCATGATATACAGTTACTCACATGCTCTATATGCCTTACATTGTACCTTGATTGGAGACTAAGTTCTGCTCGGGAGAAGAGTTACAACCCCGATCCTTGTTTGGTTTAAGGGTTGTAACTCGGCTTCCGAACGGTTCCTAAGTCTTCATATATCTTTGTCTTATAGTTCATTATACTGTCTCTTATAGAACTTGTCAATTCACATGGAACTGCCGTTAGTGTTTGTACTTGCTCATTTTCCTGACAGGATACCGTTATGATATATTACAGATGATTCTGATGCGGACTGCTCGACCTATTATGGGCTCGAGTCAGATGGTATAGCCTTAGATCGTGGCCTTATAGTGGTGCCACTAGATTTTGTACTTCCAGAGTAGTATAGGTTAGCTAGGTTTGACTGGACTGCGATCCAGCTAGCTTATCAGACTGTAGTTTCTATATTCTATTTTGATACTCTGGGATGTTGTATATATCTGGACTTGTATTAGACTGTGGACTTATTTTACTCTTCATCTATCATATGTCTTTCCTCTGAGCTATCTACCTTAGTTTTATTCTGTGATTGAGACTGTATTGATATGTCACCTCCATTCGGAGAGTATATACTATACAGGTACATTTTAACTGTTAGTCGTAGGTATTTACAGACGTTATATACAGCGTTCTACCGCCGATTCTGCGGCGTAGGCTGGACGTACCCACGTGCTCGTGCCCCTCATAAGGGTGCGGGTCGTGACAACATGAGACAGAGAAGATGGTTGGAGTTGATCAAGGATTACGACGTGGAGCTTCAGTATCATCCAGGCAAGGCTAATGTGGCAGCAGACGCTCTTAGCAGGAGAGGCAGCACATTTATGTTGACAACACAAAATCATATCTTAGAAGACCTTCAGGAGATGGGCATCGAGGTTATACTTCCTAGTGATGTAGGGGTACTAACAAATCTACAAGCTCAATCTGACTTGGTAGATAGGATCAAGGCAGCTCAGGCACAGGACCCAAGGATTCAGAAGCTTAGGGCAGAATGTGAGTCAAGACTCAGGAAGGAGATGAGAATTCATAAAGATGGTACATTTAGGTTTGGATCACGTCTATGTGTGCCTAGTGGAGATATTAAACATGAGGTTTTGGAAGAAGCTCACAGTTCTCAGTATTTTATACACCCTGGAGGGACCAAGATGTACGAAGATATCAAACAGCACTTCTGGTGGAACGGGATGAAGAGGAAGATAGCTAGATTCGTTTCCCGTTGCTTGGTTTGTCAGCAAGTGAAGGCAGAACAGCAAAGGCCAGCTGGATTATTGCAACCGCTTCCTATCTCGGAATGGAAGAGGGAACACATCACAATGGAATTTGTGACCGGTTTACCGAGATCACCAAGTGGTAAAGATGCTATTTGGATGATAGTAGATCGGCTTACAAAGGTGGCACACTTTCTTTCTTTTAGAGTTGGGAAATCTACAGAAAAGTTAGCAGAGTTGTATATGTAGCAGATAGTCAGGCAGCATGGAGTCCCTGTCAGTATTGTGTCAGACAGAGATACCCGCTTTACATCATATTTCTGGAAGAGCTTACATTATAGTCTGGGTACCAAGTTGAGATTTAGTACAGCTTACCATCCATAGACGGACGGGCAATCAGAAAGAACAATTCAGACTTTAGAAGATATGTTGCGAGCTTACACCCTAGATTTTGGAGGATCTCGGAAGAGCCACCTACAGTTAGTCGAGTTCTCATACAACAACAGTTATCAAACCAGTATCCAGATGACGCCATTTGAAGCACTATATGGTAAGAAGTGTAGGTCGCCACTAGCATGGGATGATATTGGGGAAAGGAAGATGCTAGGCCCAGAAATGATTATCCAGACAGTTGAAGTGGTTAAGGGAATTAGAAAGCGACTTCGAGTTGCACAGGATCGGCAACGTCATTGGGCGGACCAGCATCGTAGGCCGCTAGAGTTTTCTGTTGGGGACCACGTGTTCTTGTGGATCTCACCCACCCATGGGATCATTAGATTTGGCGTTCGCAGAAAATTGAGTCCGCGATACGTGGGCCCATTTGCTATCCTTGATAGGATAGGTGATTTTGCTTATCGTTTATCTCTTCCACCTTCGTTACGAGAGGTGCATGACGTGTTTCATGTATCTCAGTTGCGAAGGTATGTATCAGACCCAAACCATATTCTTGATCATTATGAGCTGGTTGTTGGTACCAACCTATCTTACGAGGAACAACCTGTGTCCATTTTGGACCGCAGAGAGAAGATACTCAAGAATCGAACAATTAGCCTTGTCCGGGTTGCTTGGGGTCATCACACTTTAGGTGAGTCAACGTGGGAACGTGAGGATGATATCCGATCTCGGTATCCGCACATGTTTGACTCACAAGGTATATTTCTTTTTGTATACCTTGATTATCTTAACTCCTCATGCTTGTCACCTTATGAGTAGAATTACTTGAAGTCGTGGATTGTTAAAAATAGATATGATACTTGCTATTGACATTGTAGAATGATTGCTTACTCAATTTACTTATACTTAGATTAGTTTAGCTTTGATGTTTCTATCCTGCTTGGATTTGAAATTTCGAGGACAGAATTTTTCTAAAGAGGGTAGAGATGTCACTTCCCGTTCCCAGAATACGTATTTTTATACATGTACTGCTTTAATATATTTATTTAATATTTATCATGTACTGTTCTGTATTTAAATCCCTTTAATTTCATGTTAATTAATTTTCTGCAATTTTATTTTCTGTATTTTCTTTCTGCTTTTATACTCTGCTTTAGCTTTGCTTTGGGTTCGGCTTGGATTGGTTCAATTATGTTGGTTCATCATGAACCGAAACAAACCCCCACCACCCCTTCATTTAAAGTCCCATCCCCATTCTCTCTCTTCATTACTTCACCATTACTCTTTTTCTTCCTCATCAACTCTCCCCCACCTACCTAGCCGTATAGGCAAGTGCCAACTTGCTTCTTGATGGATCTCCATTTTTGTTGTTCTATTGTCTTCCTCTCAAGATTCTTAGATACTTTAGTACTCAGCATTTTTAATTTCCATGGCTCATTTTATGTAGATTTAAGTTTAATATATTTTTAGATTTCTTTGGTTTTGATCTAGTAACTTTGTTATTTTTCATGTTTTGATGGTTCCATGTTGTAGAGGATTTCGTTCTACCCTATTTTGACCTATGGAAGTCCAGATTTGGGCTTGGAATGAAAAATTTAGAGAGCTTGGAAGTAATGGCTTTCCATGGTTCTTCTTCTCAGAAAAGTGGAGAAGAAGAACAGTGCTTGACCGCATGAGTTTTTCATACGGCGAGTCTTCCTGGCCGCATATGATTTTCCTAGCCGCATGGCAGCTTCCTGGCCGCATGAGCGCTTGACGTTCCCGACCGCATAAGGACCCGAGTCCCATCTGGCCCTATGACTTGTTAGTCTGGCCGCATAGACTTGCTAGCCGCATAAGGATATCTTGATCATATTGGCCGCAGCCGCATGAGCTTCGTCATTTCGGCCGCATGAGAATTTCCAGCCGCATGGACTTAGCTCATCCGAGCCGCATAGGCGCAGGCATCCCAGCCGCATGAGCTTCCATCATTTGAGCCGCATGAGCTTCGTCATTTCGGCCGTATATGATTTGCCAGCCGCATGGACTTTAATTGCTACAGCCGCATGAATTTCTAAACTTTTATCTGTATGAGACTTTTCACCCGAGCCCCATAGGGATTTATTTTCATAGCAGCATGACTGCGGTTGAACCCCAGCCGCATGGGACTCCACTCCTGACCGCAAGGCATTGAGCCGCATGGCATTGTTGTGTTTTGAGCACAAGACGACCATGAATTTTGGCACGAAAGATGTAGTAGTGTGCTTTGACTAGTATATTAGCCATGTCGTGGGAGGCCTAGCCATAGTTCAGTCTGAACTAGGAAAACCAGGCCGAGTTGTGAAATAACGCATTTAAAATATTTTATTTAGATATTATTTTATATATTGATTTTTAGATGATCCGGGTTGTCCAAACCTGTCACGACCCGCACCCACTGTGAGGGTACAAATACGTAACGATGCCCAGCCTACGCCGCAGGTCGGCGGTAGAGCGCTGTCCTAGGTTACTATCTAACCAGCAACTCATGCAATATATAATGTACTCATCATGATCAACTCCGAACGGAGGACAAGTATAAGATATTGAACTCAATCACAGTCTAAGCACGATAAGATAAACACAGAAGAATTAAACTAAGTATAGAAGAACAACTACTAAAATAATAACAACTCTCAACAAATCTCAAGTACTACACAAGTCTCAAAACTTCTATAACAAGATCAACATGAAAACAGATACTAGTCTACTAAACTAAATCCCGATCACTCATGAGAGTCGGGGCCAAAGGTAGTCCCGTCTCCGGGTCCATAATATGTAGGGCATGTATCCTCAGGACAATCATCTGTAAAATTTCAACAGGTCCAGTCAGGACAGAAACGAGTACAACTCATCAAGAAATCCCAATTAAATGACAGAGAACTATAAAGCAGTTATAAACAGTTTTATTGATGAAATATGGCAGTTTGTACACAGGTGGTGGTATAGAGAAACAGTTAAGATGCAAGGAAAGTAAGGTAAGTAAAAACAAGAGAAGAAACATAGCAATAAGGACTGTAAATAGAAACTAGCTGAACTAGAGCAACATGATATAAGTCCAGAATGTAAATGTAATCAAGTGCAAAATCTAAGTAAATCCAGACAACATGAATCTGATACCAGGTGATTCCAGTACAAGATGAGTCCGGTATAAGGTGAGTCCAGTTGGTGATCAAAGGTTCCAGGGTGAGTCCAGCCTATACTTTAACAGTGTTTTTTAAAATATCGGGATCGACATGTGAACGGCTGTAGGTAATACGGCACATCACACACCTGGCCGGGTGTGAGATGGCTATCATTCCAGTATAATTCCAAGGGAGTGGTTCCAGTATTTGGGTATGTCCACATGCCTATTCCAATATTTCCCCGCCCAGCAAGTACAAGTGAATCCAGAAAATGACACAAAAAATTAGGATGAGTCTAGCCAAACATAATGATACCATCAAAAGATTCCAGGGTGATTCCAGTAGGTGATGCCAGTAGTGGTTCCAGAAGATGATGCCAGTAGTGATTCCAGAAATAGAGGCCAGAATAATGGTATGTGTGTCGTATACATGAATCCAGAAATATCCATACGTGTTGTAAGAATCACATAAAACTATCTAGAACAGAAGTACAGTAATTGACAAGTAAATGAAAGAACTATCAGAGAATGTACTCGCATGTTACTCTGAAAAGAGTAATGAATATCAGATGTCTGCACCGGAGTCACAATGTCCTAAATAGAGCAGTACAGGTTATAATGTGTTTAAAACAAGGTAAATGAAGTATACGATGCAATCTACATGATTTCTAGGTCAATCTAGGTCAAAGTCAACTCTAAGTCAAACTTGGTCAACTGTCCAGGTCAAACTAGGTCAATCTAGTCTAGTCAAGTCTCACTAGGCCTACCCAGCCTATTCTAGCAAGCACACCCAATTTCTAGGCTATACAAGCCAGCTACACCCTATACTGGCATTCAAATCACACACTCAGGCAATATCATGCTTATACCAAACCACACATTCACACATACACATATTTAATATATTTAAATTAATATAATACACACAATATAATTATATAGGCTACATAAATATGCGCATCACATATATGTATATATACTTAGAGTGATAGAAAATAGGGCACATGTGTTGTGTACATGTAGATAACAGTGTGGAATGTGTGTGGAGTGACATGAGAGTGGAATATATATGGTTGTGTGTGCTACACATGTCCTAGCTAGCAATGTGTACCATGTGTGTTCTTGTGAACAGTAGAGTGATCTGGGAAATCAGTGTCTTCGTGTGACAGTTAACATATAGAACCCTATATCACACTTACCTTAGTATCATAACCAAGTCTAATAACCCTAATCACCTTAGTATCTCATATACATTCAACTATCACATGTAAGAATATATACCTATAAATTTAACCCCTCACTAACCCACAATGTATATATATATATATATATATATATATATAAAATATATATATAAAATATATATATATATATATATATATATATATATATATATATATATATATATATATATATAAGGGAGATATAAAATACCACCCACTCCTATACTCTATATACCAAGTTAACATTAAACTTACACAATCTAATTTATCATGCATATAACATATATATATATATATATATATATATATATATATATATATATATATATATATATATATATATATATATATATATATATATATATATATATATATATATATTTTTATATATATATATATATATATATATATATATATATATATATATATATATATATACATACACACCCAAATTGAATTCACTGAATAAGTCCAACCCCAAATCATCACAGGAATTGGAAGGGGTCTAGTGTATACAGCCATAGGCATGTGAGGGTTAGTGTTCAAGATAGTGAATGACATGGCAATGTAGATTGGTTTCAGGAATTTAGTAAATAATGTGTCAAAGTGTGTTCCAACATACAAGTCAAAAAAAGGAAAGGAAATCAGTCCATCACATATTCTCAGGAATGGGAAAAACTGGAAAATAACTCAGGTTTTAGAAGAACACAACATTGAAATAATCTGAAAAGGAAATCAGTTCAAATTCAGCATCCCATTCTCAGTTTTATTCTTGGAACATGAACTTCCCATTTCCAGTGTGTGTGTGTGTATGTTCTGTGTAAAGAATATAATCTCAGGTTTTATGTGTGTGTTGACAGGAGTAAATAGGAATGTGTGTGAAATGTGAGAGTGTGTGGTGTACATGTGTGTGTTCATGACAGTTGGAAGTTAGGGACAGTTGTGTGTGTAGCATAGGAAGACAATGTTTGTGGTAAAAATCAGTGTGATATGTGTCTTGACAGTTAGGTAATAGGAATGGCAGTTTATGATAGGATTGCAATGTGTATAGGCTATACCTTTAGGTGTCAATATGTGCACAAACTCAGGAATTCATTTCAGTTTTAACTCTACCCTTTCAATCTTGGTTATAGACTGAAATCTCAGGAATTCTCATACACTATGATTCACACTATATGAACTCAGGTTTAACCATCTCAATCTCAGATTTTACATGAACAACCCAAACTTAATTCTCAGGAATTCCATCATAAACTCAGGATTATACATAGGTAAATCCTCACTGAACCAAACTAAACAGGAAACCTGAAATTCCAGATTTCGAACCCAAAACTAGAACTCAACCTAAACCATACATGAAAACCTATACTACAATCCAATCTCAGGTAAGTACATATGTAGACATCAACAAATTAACATAATCAACCTTTAAATTATTTTTAAAACATCATTTAAAACTCTGAAATATAGAACTGAACACAGGGTATCAGTGTTCTGAAAATTTGACCCAACAACCCAAATAACCATCAAAATTAGCAAACAGGCATATAGGGGTCTTCCTCATGTGTTAACGTGTTTAGGAGGTATGATTCGTGTCCACCATGTGTCCAAACAGTGTCCAAAATCCAAGTGTCAGTGTGTGACTGATATATGCATAGGCAATGCCTCGTGCACGCATGTCGACCAATCTAGGGGCTCGTATGTGCACCCTCGAGCCTCGTGCTCGTGTCCAGAGGTAGTCTAGGTATAGGGGTAGGTGTCTAGGTGCCTGCACAGTGTCTACGAGGTCGCGTGTCCAATCTACAGTCCCGTATCAGAGACACGAAATACGCGTGCACAGTGCAGGGCAAAACACGTGCACACGCGATCTCTTTGCGCACACTAAACGAGAACCTGTGAAACTTTATGGGTGTGATGTCAGTCGTGTCCCCGAGCTGCATGTCAAATTTGGCGTGTCGAGGAGCCGTGTCCGTGTCGCAATCACGCCCGAGCAGCAGGGCACGCACAGTGCCTGTGCACGCGCGCACGACCACGTGTTCGCGTGACACGACACTAAGACACCATAAAAACTACAAAAATGTGTAAGCGAGACCTAAAACTAATTTCCTATTCAAACACAATCCAAAAATTCACACGAAATGCCCATTGAGGCATTTCAATGAACACATGGTATGTGTCACTGATACGTGTCCAAAAAGGACACAAAATCGACACGAAAATTAGGGATTCCTATTCCTACAGTTTGGTTAGGGTTAGGGCATCCTAGAAATGAATTTAAACAGAATTTACATGGGTTAGAATTGATTATACCTATTGATGTGCAAAGCTCACAAAAGCCTCAAATGGAATGGTTCTCCAAGCCTCAAAAACTCCCACAAATTGATTCTAATCTGAAATATTCTTACACAAACAGAAAGAACAGAAGAATTAGGTCCTAATGCAATTGATTTGAAGGAAAATGGAGTTGAAATGGATTTTCTAAGATTTTACAAAGATGGAGACTCACCTCTTCCAAAACTTGCACAAATCCCAATGGAGGCTAGCCCTAAATTCTAAAAGGGGATTAAATAGGGGGAAGGGATCACTAGTGGCTGTCATGGACTGATTAGGGCTAGGTTTGGTTCATGGTGTGGGCCTATGGGCTATAAGTCAAGTCATTAATCATGACTTGTGAAGTCATAAGCCATATTTGTCAAATCAACTCCAAATCTCTCCAAACAAGTACCAATGACTTAAACTTCACTAAATTAGGTCAAACCAAGTTTGCTTAACCTAACCAAGGGGTCTTAACCTAGGTTAGTCACTAGGTTAGTCTTCTAGTCAACACTAGTCAAAGTCAATTATATGCCCAAAATCAATTCTACTAAAAATTACTAAAAATCATAATATGAAATAAATATCCTTAAATAATAATTATAATTACAAAATTTCAAAAATACCCTCATCTGGAAAACTGGGTGTTACAATCCTACCCCCTTAGAAAAATTTCGTCCTCGAAATTAAAATGATCGCACCCTTCTAGGTCAAACCCAAACAATCAAGGTCAAGAGATAATCATGCAAACAAAATCTTACTGGTCGTGATTCCACAGTCTCGTACAGGGTAGCTACACTATCTAGCAATCACAAACAATATCCTGACAGGTACTAAGGGAATCACATAGGAAAGTGGAGAGGAAGAATGAGAAGGACAAACCTGCTAACCCATCACCTGCAGCGTCGGTCTCCTCGACCGCCATCGCAAAAGCTCTACCCCTCTGGTGCTGAGCTACAGGTGGCCTAGCTCCCTCATAAGGAGGTGCAGCGGGACAATCTATCATCTTGTGAGCACCAGATCCACAAAATAGATAAATCTTCAGCCTCCTCCTACAAGACTCCCAAATATGCCCTGCCTTCCTGCAGTAGGCACAAGTCGGCACCCCGTGGTCCTGTCCTCTATGCAGATGATGCGCTTGCTGCACTCTCACTGGTGCCTGTGCCTGCTGAATCTGCACGTGAGGCCTCTTGGCCTGACCTCCGCTGCTGCTACCACCCTGGGAGTCCCGACCCCTCTTCAACTTCAACCCTAGGTTGTCCTCCGCTGCCATAGCCCAGAAAATATCTTCGCGTAGGTAGCGTTCCGGTCGCTCTTAGTCAGCGACCGAACCTCCCTAATCAAGCCTCGGCGAAACTTCCTCGCCTTCGTCTTCTCAGTCAAGTCATCAATGAACCGGGCCAATCTACAAAACTCCCCAGCATACTCAGCTACTGACTGGTTCCCCTGAACTAGGCTCTCAAACTGTGCCTCTATACCTCCCAAGGCAACATCAGGAAAGAACTGCTCCTTAAACAGCTCCTTGAACTGGGCCCAAGTCTGGCCCTCAACTCCCATCCTGGGATCTGTATGGTACCACGCATGGGCTAAGTCCTGCATCTGACTGCCCGCCGCCTCGATATGGAGTCGAGCTGGTATCTACGCCAGTCGGAATATCTCCTCGATGTGCTCGATCCAATCATCTGTAAAATGGATGCCCTCTGTGCCCAGGAACTTCCTAGGATGCATCTTTTGAAAGTCCTGGATATCCTTCTCCTTCCGGTAAGGCTGCTGCTGCTCCCCCCGAGCAGTCACCATCTCTACTGTAGTACGAACCAGCTGGTGGGCCTCGTCAATCCCCTGACGATAATCGGCAGTCTGCCGCTGCTGCTGCTGCTGGTGAGAAGCCATAATCCTCTTCACGAAAGAAAACAGATGAGCAGCATCTACCATCCCCGCAGGTAGAGGCTGCTATGGTGGAAGGATCTCGGGAAGCACCGGACTCTGCCTCTCAGCTAGTGGAGGTGCTCCTCCGAAGGCTGCTGAGACACCTACCCCAGCTGGCATGACAGGGGCTGCGGTACCGGGAGCTGGCTGCTGAAGGCGAGAGGTGGCAGACCCCTCTGCAGCGACTACTGTACCAGAATGATGTGATCGTGTCTCCACCATCCTGAAGACAGATCGAAAAGGAAGTTAATAATGAGCAGGAATCGATAAAATCAAAGGAGGACAGTTTATTGCAAAGAAGACAAGTCAGTAAGATATATAGATGGCATGATTTGAAGCAGAATTTTCCTAACTGTGATTGAGTACCTCTCTGTTAAACCCTATCTCTCAATCCTATCGCCGGCTCGCAGCAGTACAACTAAGTCACCGTACTACCACGATATCGCAATAATGTGACTCTCCACCTGTATGGGCCACCACTAAAAACGTGCCACGACCCGCACCCACTGTGAGGGTACAAGTACGTAACGATGCCCAGCCTACGCCGCAGGTCGGTGGTAGAGCGCTGTCCTAGGTTACTATCTAACCAGCAACTCATGCAATATATAATGTACTCATCATGATCAACTCCGAACGGAGGACAAGTATAAGATATTGAACTCAATCACAGTCTAAGCACGATAAGATAAACACAGAAGAATTAAACTAAGTATAGAAGAACAACTACTAAAATAATAACAACTCTCAACAAATCTCAAGTACTACACAAGTCTCAAAACTTCTATAACAAGATCAACATGAAAACAGATACTAGTCTACTAAACTAAATCCCGATCACTCCTGAGAGTCGGGGCCAAAGGTAGTCATCCCATCTCCGGGTCCATAATATGTAGGGCATGTATCCTCAGGGCAATCATCTGTAAAATTTTAACAGGTCCAGTCAGGACAGAAACGAGTACAACTCATCAAGAAATCTCAATTAAATGACAGAGAACTATAAAGCAGTTATAAACAGTTTTATTGATGAAATATGGCAGTTTGTACATAGGTGGTGGTATAGAGAAACAGTTAAGATGCAAGGAAAGTAAGGTAAGTAAAAACAAGAGAAGAAACATAGCAATAAAGACTGTAAATAGAAACTAGCTGAACTAGAGCAACATGATATAAGTCCAGAATGTAAATATAATCAAGTGCAAAACCTAAGTAAATCCAGACAACATGAATCTGATACCAGGTGATTCCAGTACAAGATGAGTCCGGTATAAGGTGAGTCCAGTTGGTGATCAAAGGTTCCAGGGTGAGTCCAGCCTATACTCTAACAGTGTGTTTTAAAATATCGGAATCGATATGTGAACGGTTGTAGGTAATACGGCACATCACACACCTGGCCGGATGTGAGATGGCTATCATTCCAGTATAATTCCAAGGGAGTAGTTCCAGTATTTGGGTATGTCCACATGCCTATTCCAATATTTCCCCGCCCAGCAAGTATAAGTGAATCCAGAAAACGACACGAGAAATCGGGATGAGTCCAGCCAAACATAATGATACCAGTAAAAGATTCCAGGGTGATTCCAGTAGGTGATGCCAGTAGTGGTTCCAGAAGATGATGCCAGTAGTGATTCCAGAAATAGAGGCCAGACTAATGGTATGTGTGTCGTATACATGAATCCAGAAATATCCATACGTGTTGTAAGAATCACATAAAACTATCTAGAACTGAAGTACAATAATTGACAAGTAAATGAAAGAACTATCAGAGAATGTACTTGCCTGTTACTCTGAAAAGAGTAATGAATATCAGATATCTGCACCAGAGTCACAATGTCCTAAATAGAGCAGTACAGGTTATAATGTGTTTAAAACAAGGTAAATGAAGTATATGATGCAATCTACATGATTTCTAGGTCAATCTAGGTCAAAGTCAACTCTAAGTCAAACTTGGTCAACTGTCCAGGTCAAACTAGGTCAATCTAGTCTAGTCAAGTCTTACTAGGCCTACCCAGCCTATTCTAGCAAGCACACCCAATTTCTAGGCTATACAAGCCAGCTACACCCTATACTGGCATTCAAATCACACACTTAGGCAATATCATGCCTATACCAAACCACACATTCACACATACACATATTTAATATATTTAAATTAATATAATACACACAATATAATTATATAGGCTACATAAATATGTGCATCACATATATGTATATATACTTAGAGTGATAGGAAATAGGGCACATGTGTTGTGTACATGTAGATAACAGTGTGAAATGTGTGTGGAGTGACATGAGAGTGGAATATATATGGCTGTGTGTGCTACACATGTCCTAGCTAGCAATGTGTACCATGTGTGTTCTTGTGAACAGTAGAGTGATATGGGAAATCAGTGTCTTAGTGTGACAGTTAACAGATAGAACCCAATATCACACTTACCTAATTAGTATCATAATCAAGTCTAATAACCCTAATCACCTTAGTATCTCATATACATACAACTATCACATGTAAGAATATATACCTATAAATTTAACCCCTCACTAACCCACAATGTATATATACATATATAAGGGAGATAAAATACCACCCACTCCTATACTCTATATACCAAGTTAACATTCAACTTACACAATCTAATTTATCATGCATATAACATATATATATATATATATATATATATATATATATATATATATATATATATATATATATATATATATATATATATATATATATATATATATATATACATACACACCCAAATTGAATTCACTGAATAAGTCCAACCCCAAATCATCACAGGAATTGGAAGGGGTCTAGTATATACAGCCATAGGCATGTGAGGGTTAGTGTTCAAGAGAGTGAATGACAGGGCAATGTAGATAGGTTTCAGGAATTTAGTAAATAATGTGTCAAAGTGTGTTTCAACATACAAGTCAAAAAAGGGAAAGAAAATCAGTCCATCACATATTCTCAGGAATGGGAAAAACTGGAAAATAACTCAGGTTTTAGAAGAACACAACATTGAAATAATCTGAAAAGGAAATCAGTTCAAATTCAGCATCCCATTCTCAGTTTTATTCTTGAAACATGAACTTCCCATTTCCAGTGTTTGTATGTTCTGTGTAAAGAATATAATCTCAGGTTTTATGTGTGTGTGTTGACAGGAGTAAATAGGAGTGTGTGTGAAATGTGAGAGTGTGTGGTGTACATATGTGTGTTCATGACAGTTGGGAGTTAGGGACAGTTGTGTGTGTAGCATAGGAAGACAATGTGTGTGGCAAAAATCAGTGTGATATGTGTCTTGACAGTTAGATAATAGGAATGGCAGTTTATGATAGGATTGCATTGTGTATAGGCTATACCTTTAGGTGTCAATATGTGCACAAACTCAGGAATTTATTTCAGTTTTAACTCTACCCTTTCAATCTTGGTTATAGACTAAAATCTCAGGAATTCTCATACACTATGATTCACACTATATGAACTCAGGTTTAACCATCTCAATCTCAGATTTTACATGAACAACCCAAACTTAATTCTCAGGAATTCCATCATAAACTCAGGATTATACATAGGTAAATCCTCACTGAACCAAACTAAACAGGAAACCTGAAATTCCAGATTTCGAACCCAAAACTAGAACTCAACCTAAACCATACATGAAAACCTATACTACAATCCAATCTCAGGTAAGTACATATGTAGACATCAACAAATTAACATAATCAACCTTTAAATTATTTTTAAAACATTATTTAAAACTCTGAAATATAAAACTGAACACAGGGTATCAGTGTTCTGAAAATTCGACCCAACAACCCAAATAACCATCGAAATTAGCAAACAGGCATATAGGGGTCTTCCTCATGTGTTAACGTGTTTAGGAGGTATGATTCGTGTCCACCATGTGTCCAAACAGTGTCCAAAATCCAAGTGTAAGTGTGTGACTGATATATGCATAGGCAATGCCTCGTGCACGCATGTCGACCGATCTAGGGGCTCGTATGTGCACCCTCGAGCCTCGTGCTCGTGTCCAAAGGTAGTCTAGGTATAGGGGTAGGTGTCTAGGTGCCTGCACAGTGTCCACGAGGTCGCGTGTCCAATCTACAGCCCCGTATCAGAGACACAAAATACGCGTGCACAGTGCAGGGCAGAACACGTGCACACGCGATCTCTTCGCGCACACTAAACGAGAACCTGTGAAACTTTATGGGTGTGATGTCATTCGTGTCCCCGAGCTGTACATAAAATTTGGCATATCGAGGAGCCGTGTCCGTGTCGCAATCACGCCCGAGCAACAGGGCACGCACAGTGGCTGTGCACGCACGCACGATCACGTATTCGCGTGTCCGTGTGGACTCGACACGACACTAAGACACCACAAAAATTACAGAAATGTGTAAGCGAGACCTAAAACTAATTTTCTATTCAAACACAATCCAAAAATTCACACGAAATGCCCATTGAGGCATTTCAACAAATACATGGTATGTGTCACTGATACGTGTCCAAAAAAGACACAAAATGGACACGAAAATTAGGGATTCCTATTCCTACAGTTTGGTTAGGGTTAGGGCATTCTAGAAATGAATTTAAACAGAATTTACATGGGTTAGAATTGATTATACCTATTGATGTGCAAAGCTCACAAAAGCCTCAAATGGAATGTTTCTCCAAGCCTCAAAAACTCCCACAAATTGATCCTACTCTGAAATATTCTTACACAAACAGAAAGAAAAGAAGAATTAGGTCCTAATGCAATTGATTTGAAGGAAAATGGAGTTGAAATGGATTTTCTAAGATTTTACAAAGATGGAGACTCACCTCTTCCAAAACTTGCACAAATCCCAATGGAGGCTAGCCCTAAATTCTAGGAGGGGATTAAACAGGGGGAAGGGATCACTAGTGGCTGCCATGGGCTGATTAGGGCTAGGTTTGGTTCATGGTGTGGGCCTATGGGCTATAAGTCAAGTCATTAATCATGACTTATGAAGTCATAAGCCATATTTGTCAAATTAACTCCAAATCTCTCCAAACAAGTTCCAATGACTTAAACTTCACTAAATTAGGTCAAATCAAGTTTACTTAACCTAACCAAGGGGTCTTAACCTAGGTTAGTCTTCTAGTCAACACTAGTCAAAGTCAACTATTGGCCCAAAATCAATTCTACTAAAAATCACTAAAAATCATAATATGAAATAAATATCCTTAAATAATAATTATAATTATAAAATTTCAAAAATACCCTCATCTAAAAAACTGGGTGTTACAAAACCAGTCCGAATTGGGCCCGAACCAATTTAAGCCCATGTGAGCATGTAGTGTGACCAAATGTGGCCATGTAGGCATATTTTATGTATATATAAATATTTATTAAATTATTTTAGAATTTTATGTATAATTTCTAATTATTTAATTATTTGTACTATTATTGGTATTTTATTATTAAATAATATTGTACAATATTTGCACAAATTTTTGGACCCGGATAAGGATGTGCGGTATAAATTCACCCATTGGAAAGATTTTATTAATTTATTATTATTAAAATTTATTTTTTGAAGATTTAATAAACATGATTATTCTATAGAAAGATTATTATTATTTTTAATTAATTTATTGTGATTTGAATTTTATATATATATAGATATGTTTAAATATATTAAATAATTGGGTTGATAATATTTAATTTGGTATTTAAATTTTTAAATAAGATTTATGGTGGAAATTTATATATATATATATATATATATATATATATATATATATATATATATATATATATATATATATATATAGAAAAGGTTTAAAAGAATAAGAAAAAGAAAAGAAAAGAAAAGAAAAAAAAAATCAAAACCACCCACCCACTTAAGTGGGCGGGCCCCTCTTCTCCCCCACAAGCTGCTACAAGCAGCACCAACGTGAAACCCAACCCGTGAGCACATGTAAAGCCTTATTAGAATCCTATTGGAATTAGGTTTTGACAAAACTTGTTATATATATATATATATATATATATATATATATATATATATATATATATATATATATATATATATATATATATATATATAAATATAAATATATATATATATATATATATATATATATATATATCTTCCTCCATGAACCTCAAAATCCTAGACTTCCAAAACGAAAATTGCAGTAAAACATACCCTCTTGGCCTAGGAGTTCGTTTCACCAGCGACGGAGTTTTGTGTGCGACGAACGGAGCATCGAAAGTCAGTCCCTCGTCATCAACGGAGCAGTTTTTCCACTCAAGGTACCCTACTTTCCGACGACGTAACTTTTTACTCGTAGCACCGATTTTCGATTCGTAAGATTTTCTGGAAAGTAGACTTGACCCTCCTCCAGGTGGATTTTGACATGGCCATCCAACTTGCTCGTAAAATCGAGGCAAAGTTGGAGAAAAACCACTTTTCTGAAATAATAAAAACTGTTTTGAAACACTAACTTGTCGGCCAATTTTCTCGCTGTCCATTAAACTTTCGTAAAAACTAATTAAAGGAAGTCAAAGAAAACATAACCAAGATTGTAACGCACCTTCTGGATTCACTTTTTATCTAGTGTGTAAAAAGTTACACGTTGTTAAAGTTTTACGAAAAATTATAAATTCTGTTTTCAAAAAGTAGAAAAACACCCGATACGGCGTGCGCCCCGACAAATCGGGCGACGTGCTCACACACTATATGCATCGAAAGGTGCGTATGGATGTTGTCGATGTGTGGGAACTGACGGAATTCGATTTTGTGCATGTGCGCGACAAAATCAGTGCGTATCCGTCAAGATACCCTGTATCGACCCTTTGCAAATTAAGTCACAACTTTGTGCACACTCATAATATCGCAATAAAACTTGCCCCATTGGACTCGAAATATTTTTCTGGTCCTGTGAGCCAAGTTTGGTTCAATTCTGAGACCGTTGATCGGGATACTATTTTGGCGGGCCCACAAAACCACTCAACGGGCGATTTTGTGCACAGCCCACCGGAATCCAAAATTGGACATACCGTTGGGTTCATATCCTCAAAATAAATTCGTAGACATATAGTTTGACGACTTTAGAGACCATAAATTTTGGCACGTATTTCGGTGCAAAGTGGGTCTAACGGCGGACATTGTTTTTGACCCAAAATTACGACTTTGCCCCTGTTCCAGAATTTAACTTTTGGATAGGTATTTTCTAGGCATATCTTATATTCCAAACTCGTTCGTTATGTTTTTTGCAGTATCCAGAGTCATCTGTGGGGTTCGACTTTTCTTGCTTTGTTTATTTGCCGGTTCGAGCTACTGGATTATTCTCTTTTGCACATAACCTCAAGCAAGATACCTTGCCATCTTTACTGCTTACATTTAGTTGCATTTTATTTTATTTATTGTATCTATATTCCTTGTTTACTATTTTCTTTTGCTTATGGACCTAGAGTTAAGAGACTGCCGTCAATAGAGTGCATGTCATTAACTTTGTCACAATTGTATCACGAGTTGTGTGTGAGTTGTGAGTATCATGTAGTGGTCATTTGCGTGTTGGCTGATCACCCGTGCGCATGCGTAGGAATAACTGTCAATAGATGTATGTTAGAAGACTTAACAGTTATCTATTATAAAATCGTGTGGTGGAAACGACACGTGTTGGTGTATCGTGGTTACTTATGCAGTTATAATGGCATGTTCTTCCTATATCTTGCTACGTCCCTCTGAGGACCTGGTTATCTCTCCAGGTGTGTGCTTTCATGGTTTATTGCAGGTTTTCTAGCCAAGATTGTGGGCGTCTCCATTTCTTCGAAGATGATCGCTCTTGGTTCGTCTTGATACTTTCATGGATCATTTTTTGTATACTTTATCTCCTTTTGATAGTTGGTAGTGGACTTTGTCTCCGCCCAACGATTGTACCATAAATATTCAAGTTGATTTTATACTATTATTTTTTTATTATGGATGTGATTTAGTTGTCTTGGATTACTACATTTGACAGCTTATGTATACATACAAGGTTTTCATATATTGGAGTGTGCTTCGTATGTATGCAGCTGGCATGATACGTATTTGGTCCCAAGAATTTTGGGACTGGGACGTTACATGTTTTTGTGGTGGCCCATGCAGGTCAAGTTTGTCACTTCGGTTACGTTACTGTACCGATGTGAGCCTGCAACATAGGATTAGAATCTAGGAATCTCATCCATACAACTTGACCTTTTTTCCTTGGCTTCAAATTTTGAACTCTCGTCCGACTTCCTTGAATTGCATCTTGCTTGATTCCTTTCTACCGTTGATTCTTATTTTCGTGCTTAGTGTCAACTAGGAAGATGACTACACTAGTATATGCTCATAGGTCAAACACATATGGCTAGAATGGTTATATTGGCAATTGAAATACATTCAAGACTCTAGTTGAGTTAAAAAGGCTTTTTAGTGTGATTTAATAATTAGTAATTGGTAAAGTAGGATATTACCACGGAAAGTTTTAATCTTGAGATTTCTAAATAGTAAACACTAGAGGATTATAGAATTTTATACTTGGTTTAAGAAATTGATTGATTTTCAAGATTTGATATTTATGATTTATTGGGTTATAGTTATAACTCCTTGCACAAGTATAAAATTGATTTGCTTTTCGAGTTGTGATATTTATGAGTTTTGGGTGATAGATATACATCTTTGAACAAATATAAAATTTATTTGATTTTCGAGTTTTGATGTTTATGATTTATTGGATTATGGTTATACACCTGTGAACGGTTATAAATTTGGTTTGAAAATGATCTTAGCTTTTAAAAATGGTCGTAGGAATTATTTAAACAGAGTTGTACAACTTACGATTTTTGTTTTTAGTAAATTTTAAATTTTAAATGGAAGTAATAATGGTAAATTTTGGTTTACAATAATTGAAAACGATTTTTGAGAATTTTTCTTTATTTTAAATTGTGTCCTATGATTGAGGATTTACAAATCTATTTAGATTTTGGTAAAAAAAAGATTCTGACTGATAAGATTATTTAAAAATTTAGTTTAATGTGGGATTGCTAATATTAAAATTCTTTTGGGAGAATTTTGAAGGATGTGATGGAAAGTTATTTTGATTGATTAAAGAAAGTTACCATTTAAAAGTTGTGATTTTGTTGGAATAACTTAGCATGAATAGAAGTTAAAATTGATGAGAGCATTGAGCTTAATTTTTTTGAGATTGCTTTTAATATGCTAAGATTTTTATTATGAGTTATTGGAAAATTTTAGAGTGTTAAATTTTTGATTGATTGTGAAATTTTTATGGATTCGTAAATTATGAACCCTTGAGTTAAATAGTTGAATTTAAACCTTAATTTTGGAAAAGGTTAGTAGTAACGTGATAAAGTTTGCTTTGAGATTTATGAAAGTGGTTTAAATTTTGGTCATGATTAAATTGAACGACTTGCAGTGAATACAAATTTTGGGTGGTTATTTTTAAAAATTTTATTTAGAGACTTTTGGAGAAAATTTGAGCAAAATTTTAATGATGGACAACCAAGAGAGTCCAAATAAGATGGATGAATTCCACAGTATTCCACACTAAACTGCCATATCACTCATGACCATGATAATAGTATGCACACAAGTGTTGTTAGTCATCTACCAAGGTTGTTAGTCATCTACCAAGCTATGTGACTGTATTTCCACCTTGAATTAATCGACCTTCCTTTAATTCTAGATCTTTTAATTGCGACCTTCTAACCCATTTGCAATTTGAATAATGAGTTAATGGTTTCTTAACTGAATTCATCTAGGAGACTATCTTCTATCCGGAATTGTGTTCCTAAATTATTTTTACTGGATTCTCTAATTAATTTTATTTCATGCTTTATTTTTGTGCATTAATTATCACCTCATGAGCTCTCACTTTCTATTTTGACCTTATGATGCCCCTACCGTGACTTGTATATTTGGAGTACAACACTAAACTTTTTCTCTCAACAAAATTTTATATGTAAGACCTAGACGAGCCTACCTTCATGTAGATATATCATGTCCTACTAAAACACGTCTCCTTGTACTCTATTTCTTGATATGACTTTATGGTCAAAATGGCCAAACTATAACCTCTACCATGACACCAAAATACTTTCCGACTTCAATTAAGAGATCCAACCTTGACTCAATCCCTTAACCCAATATGTGAATATGTTCTACTTAATTCCCTAAATGTTAACCTTGTGCTTTATCTTGATTGCTTGACCCGTTGTCCCATCACACTACTAGTTTAACTCTTGTAAGTTGGGTAGAATACCTCACCACCTAGCAAACCTTTTTTCCTCGTGAACCACATTGGTAAGTTCACTTAGACTATAAATTCAGAGGACCCTACCTTATCTAGTCTACCAAGCCATAAATGAGGAAATACTAGGACAACTGTATAGCTCCCAAACTTCGGGCGAGACTTGATTTTAAAAGATCTTGGACTAATTAAATTCCTTCAATATTACCTCCCTTACTTATATTTCAACAACCTGATGCTGCTAATTTAGCCTTGGTTTTGCAAGCTTATCTTTTTCGATCTTGATCATGACATATTTTTTTGGGTGCACCCACTAACATATTGTCTAATCAGAACCGGTACATGATGGTCTGATCAACCTATTGTACTTTGGTTCGCTTTTATCTATCGTTCTACGTGGATGGGGACATAGCTAAACTTGTCCTCTAGAGTCCCATCTGCGATAGCCTTGGCAATTCTTTTTGAATTACTCGCCTTTGAACCACATATTGGTAATCGAAAGCAACTTCTTTGGACTCATATTGGTTTTCGCCTTTCACCTATTTTAGACGAAGACTCGTACTTGATAGATAGACCCAAAGTATCACCTTAGTTGTCCCACCATCTATTGCCAAGATAGTTATCCATGGACCAACCAAGGTGACTATATCCTCGCTTTGAACTACTCGTCGATTCCATATCTACTATCACGACCTTCTAATCATTCTTGATACTTGAGGATGATTCAAACCGTTCTCTTAATCATGCCCTCAACCTGGACGACCAATATACAACTATTCTCAAGGAACCATCTCTCTTAAGTCTCCAAATTAATTTTCTCCTTAATCTACTAGATTCTTTTCTATTCCTTAAACTCGTGTTTTTATCTTGATCTACTTAAAACCCTTGATCATTTTCATTCTTGCATTAATTAGCTATATCTATGATTATTTTCATATTTATCTAAATCACGATTTTCTAATTCATGTTTTGTTGAACGTTGTGATTTGATGATTCCTCATCGACATACCCATGTGACCTTTTTTAACCTCCTACTTAATTTTTTATTTCGAGGACAAAATTCTTGTAAGTTCGGTAGGATGTAAAATCCCTATTTTTTAATTATTTTATTATTATTTTATTAGACTTAAAAATAAATTTATACAATTTATGGTTTTATTTATTTTTTAAAAAAATGACCCTAGCCATTGTTGTGTTTTGAGCACAAGGCGACCATGAATTTTGGCACGAAAGATGTAGCAGTGTGCTTTGACCAATATATTAGCCATGTCGTGGGAGGCCTAGCCATAGTTCAGTCTGAACTAGGAAAACCAGGCCGAGTTGTGAAATAACGCATTTAAAATATTTTATTTAGATATTATTTTATATATTGATTTTTAGATGATCCGGGTTGTCCAAACCAGTCCGAATTGGGCCCGAACCAATTTAAGCCCATGTGAGCATGTAGTGTGACCAAATGTGGCCATGTAGGCATATTTTATGTATATATAAATATTTTTTAAATTATTTTAGAATTTTATGTGCAATTTCTAATTATTTAATTATTCGTACTATTATTGGTATTTTATTATTAAATAATATCGTGCAATATTTGTACAAATTTTTGGACCCGGATAAGGGTGTGCGATATAAATTCACCTATTGGAAAGATTTTATTAATTTATTATTATTAAATTTATTTTTCGAAGATTTAATAAACATGATTATTCTATAGAGAGATTATTATTATTTTTAACTGATTTATTGTGATTTGAATTTTATATATATGTAGATATGTTTCAATATATTAATAATTGGGTAGATAATATTTAATTTGGTATTTAAATTTTTAAATAAGATTTATGGTGGATATATATATATATATATATATATATATATATATATATATATATATATATATATATATATATATATATATATATCGAAAAAATGTCTCTCCCCTTCCCCCCCTTTCTCCCCCCTGATCCCCCTGCTCTACCGCCCGTTTGGACTGTCCCCCCACCTCCGTCTTCGTCGATTAGCCGGCCAGAGGCAGCCGGGAGTCAGCCCCCCTCCCCCGCGTCGGGCCCCCTCCGGCGGCACGGCCGTCGCCGTCACCCCTATCTCCCAGGGCCGCGTCATCCCCGGCTGCCTTCTTCTTCCCACGTGTCTTTCCCTTCCATCCTCGGCGCCCCCCCTCCCTCGACTGGTCGGAGGAGCAGCTAGCGCTCATCGGCAAGTGGTGGGTCCAGTCTCAGCCTCCCTCTGCTCGTCCTGCGGCCTCCCTGACCGCGGAGCCCCAGGCAGCGCTCCGGCCCAGCCTTCGTAGATCGGGGCCGCCCCCTCATCCTCCGTCTTCCCAGCCCGCGTCGGCGTCCCTCTCTTTCGCCTTGGCCGGAGCCGTTGCTCCCCCGGGTGTCCTTTCCGGTGATGCCAACCTTCTCCCCGCGGGGAGGAGGACGAACCTTGTTCCTGACGCTCGTCCCGAGGTCCCTCTGTCACCATCCGTAGGGCCAGCTAGCTCTGCTAGGCTTTGGTCCAGGCGCGGACCCCGAGGGACTGCTACGCCTGCAGCATCTGTGCCCCTCGTTGACCGCGCGGGTGGGGCCCAGCCTCCTCTTCAGACTGCTTTGGAGCAGATCCCTATCCCCGCTTTTTCTTTTGCGCTGGATGCGTTGGAGTCCCCTTGCCAGCAGATTGCGCATGTGGGTGGGGCCCAGCCCACTTTTTTAGGGGCGCACGCTGCTGTTTGCGCGCCAGTGCAGCTCCCTCCCCCTCCCTTTGGCGCAAAGCGTGTGACTCCTGTGCCCCCACCTCCCCTTTGCGCAGAGCACGTTGGCCCCGTAGTGGATCCCCCTCCCTGTTGCGCAATTCCTTTCGGTTCTGTTGTGGGCCCTGCCTCTGCGCTGCGTCCTTTGGCGCCAGCCGCAGCCCCTGAGCGTCAGCACCCTTTGGCGCTCGACGCTGGGAGTCAGCGTCCTTTGGCGCGAGCTCCTTCCTGCGCTCTGTCTATCCCTGGCGATCCTCGCGGGGCTGCCCTGTTGGACGTCTCCGGTCAGGTCTGCTCCCCCGAGGGCGGAGCAGACGCTCGATCTCCTTTCTCCGTCCTTAATGCTTCTGCCCGCCGTGCGCCCGCCTGTTCGCTGGCTCCTCTTTCCGGCGCCATCCCCGCTGTTTCGGAGAGACCCCCTCCTTTCCCCTCGGCGCAGTGCTCTGCGACATCCTCGTCCCGCTCTCTCCCTTTTGGTGCCGAGGAGGCAGGACCCATCGAGGCGGGTCTCCATTCGGTGCTCTCCTCCAGCAACCCTCCGGGAGCTTCTCCGGCGCTTCCTGCCGCCCCCCTCCGGGCGTTTCCCTCAGTCTTCGTCCCGGGGATCCGGGACGCCCCCATCCAGGCCCCGGCCGAGCTTCCGGAGTGGTTCTCCCTTTGTCCTCCCCTGGTGACCCATCCCTCCCGGCCTTCCCCGGTGCTACCCCCCCCCTCCGTGCCCCCACTTACGCCGCGGCACTTCGGCCTGATCGAGGGAAGTTCCCTCCTTCGCCGGCGGTAGAGTTTCTTCTCCCGGACATAGAGTTCCCGCTTCCTTCGGACGGAGATCCCATTCGGATCCCCTTCGCTGCGTCCGAAATCTCTTCCCTATCCTCCTCCTTCTCCAAGACGTTTGTGCTCAAATTCGGATCCGGATATCCGAAAATCATTACAGCATCAGAAACTGTCGCCAAGTGGGGCCTCTCCGCTGCCTACAGAGTCGCTCCGCTCGACCCCAAACATATGCTCCTACACCTCTCTTCTGACCTGGACTATGCTATAGTCCGCGCCAAGGGCACCGCCAGAATTGGCACGCAGATTGCTAAAGTAGTCAAATGGTCCCCCACTTTCAACCCAAAAATTGACTCAACAATCATATCAACATGGATCACTCTACCCAACCTACCCCTGGTTTGCTTCCATGCAGCTGCCCTCAAACGGATTGCCAGTTCATTTGGGACCTTGGTGGCCATCGCAGAAGAAACCCGCAACCTCTCCAAGTGTAATTACGTGAAGATTTGCGTAGAGGTAGACCTCCAGTATGACCTCCCAAAACTCATTGAGATCGAGCTCGGAGACCAAACTCACAGCCAACCGCTGGTTTATGACAACAACATAATCTTTTGCAAACACTGCCAGATGAGTGGCCACCTAATGCAGCACTGCTTCCAAGCCCACCCTGAACTAAAGAAGACTACCACGCGCACCCCACGCGCGACAACCACCCAAAGAGAACCCGCCAAAACCACCCATAACTCAAATCCCGACCACCCTCCTCAGATTGACGGTCCAACACGCCCGATGATCGCCATGACCAGCTCCGCTATTGTCCCCTTTACTCCATCCGACTTCCCCCTCCACAATCCTTTCGAACTCCTCTCAGACCTCGATGCTGACGATGACCACAATGACGCCAGCGAGTTCCCCACCACCTCCCCTGGCCAGCAAAAGAACAGTGGTCCTACACACCAGTCAGACACTGACATCGCTCTCTTCACCCAACCCTCCAACTCCCCTGAAATCACCGCACCACATCCCTCTGAGGACTCTCATTCCACCCAACCAACTTCCAACCAATCTCAACAGCCTGGGCAAGACTTGTTGGTGAGACACTCTGAGCAACACAAAGAACCCCAGTCCCCCGGCAATGATCCCAAACGTCCCGCTTCCGAGCCATCCCTCCCCCTGGCTGATTCAGAACACCATAGTAATCCTCCCACTCAAAATAAGGAAGATCAAGCCAGCTACAACCCAGTCTTAACCGACAGATTTTGGCAAGCCAAGAAAGCGGGCTTTCTGGACCGTAACAACCCCTTATATGCTCTGGATGAATACGACAAAGATCCAGATATCCCCGTCACAGATGGCGATGGTAGCAGTGAACCGGGTCGAAGAAGCAACGGACCCACCATCACATCCACCAAAAAATCCTCTTCCAAGAAGGGAAAAAAACAAAAGCAGATGACGGCGAGGACAACTAGGTCCGCCATGAAGCTCAGTCACCCCATCCCACTCCCTTATCCAATGCTTAACATCATCTCCTGGAATGCGAGGGGGCTCGGCAACAAACCAACTATGAACAGAATCCTCAGCCTCAAGAAAACAAATCGCATAGACCTCTTAATCATTATTGAACCTAAAATTCCTCAAAAAAGACTCAAAGACACTCAACTCAAGTTAGGCTTCCCTCAAGCCATCGCCGGATGTAATGACATCTGGATTCTGCTAGCACAAGATTTCAAATTTAGCATCATCCAAGACTCGCCTCAGGCTCTATCGTGCTGGATTGAGCACCCGGCCCTCAAGTCCCGTTCTGTCCTCTCCGTCGTACATGGCAGTTGCGACATCCCAGAGCGCAGAGCGCTTTGGGCTGATCTTTTGGAGATTCAGTCCCAAGGTCTCCCTTGGTTCTGCATTGGAGACTTCAACACGGTATCCTGCAGAGAGGAGAAGTCCGGCGGCCGCCCCCCTCCCCAGCCAGCCATGGATGACTTCAACAACTTCATATTTCAAGGGAACCTCACCCCCATCCCTTTCCACGGCAGCGCATTCACCTGGTGCAATATGCATGAGGGACATCGGCGACAGTACTCCCGATTAGATCGGGCGATGACAAATGATTGCTGGTCCGACATGGGCCTGATCACTAACATCTCTCATCTTAACTCCACAGAATCGGATCACTCCCCTCTTCTCGTCCAGATTAGCAACAATCACTACGGCAATAAAAAAGTTTTTCGCTTCCTAGACTTTTGGCGTCATCACCCTCAATTCATAAACGTCGTATCTTCCGCTTGGAATTCCGTCTCGGATATCGACCCGCTGGTCCGGATGGCAGCTAAGCTTAAAGCCACCCGTAAAGCTCTCTCGTCATGGAGTAAAGAGGCCTACGGAGACATCTTCCAGGCTATTAAGGAGGCGGAAGACGACGTCACCCGTGCTGAGATCGCGTTTGCCACTAACAGATCACCGGAGGCCCGCGGTTCGCTTCACCTCGCTAGAGCTCTTCTCAAATCCAGGCTGAGAGTGGAGACCGAATTCTGGAGACAGAAAGCCAGGTCGACCTGGGATACTGACGGAGACCGGAATACCAGATTCTTTCACGCGTGCGTCAAAGGCCGCAGGAACAAACTTCAATTATACCGAATTCTTGACGACAACGGCACCCTGATGGACGACCAAGAAGGCATCCAGGCTGCAGCTGTGCACTTCTTCTCTAACCTTTTCACCAAAGAGCGGGTCGTCAAAGACGAGGATCTATTGTCCGTTATCCCTTCCCTCATTAGCGACCAGGAGAACGAGACCCCGCTAGCCACCACTTCGGAGGAGGAGGTCAAAGCGGCTGTTTGGTCCATCAACGAGAACAGTGCTCCGGGGCCGGATGGTTTCAACAGGGTTTTCTTCAGAACTTGCTGGAACATCCTCAAAACAGACTTAGTTGAAGCCACCATAGCCTTTCTACAAGGGGCTAGATATCCCAATTCAATTTCCTGCGCCAACATCATCCTCATCCCAAAGAAAGATAACCCTGAAACCTTCAAAGACTTCCGTCCGATCAGCCTCTGTACCTTCACCAACAAGATTATATCCAAGATCGTCGCCTCCCGGATGGCTGACCTGCTCTCCAAGATTATTTCTGAAGAGCAAAGCGGGTTCGTCAAAGGTCGCAACATTACGGACAACATCCTCCTTGCCCAAGAGATGATCACCTGTATGAAGTTTCCGTCCAGGGGAGGGAACGTGGCCATCAAACTCGACATGGAGAAGGCGTACGACCGCCTTGATTGGCAATTCATGATCTGGGTTTTTAGGGCTTTTGGCTTCTCCGAACCGTGGATTGACATCATTTTCAGATCCATCAATAATGCGTGGTTTTCCACCGTCATCAACGGTCAAGCTGCGGGCTTCTTTCGATCCACTCGCGGGGTTAGACAGGGGGACCCCCTCTCCTCCACCATTTTTATTATTGCGGCAGAAGCTCTCAGCAGAAGCCTCAAGCGCATGCCCAGTTTGCCCGGCTTCAATCACTTCCACACCACTACCGGCTGCCCACTTATCACTCACCTGGCCTACGCAGACGATATCCTTATCTTCTCCTCTGGAGACAGCGGATCAATCGAGGTCGTCTTGAGTACCATCGACAGATACACCACTTGTTCTGGACAGCGCGTCAACAGCAACAAGAGTGTCATCTACACCCATCATAAAGCGGACAGAACTCGCTCAACATTGCTCTCCAACATGACCTCTTTCGGTACGGCCTACCCACCCTTCCTTTACCTCGGGTGTCCGTTAGTATACGACAAGTCCAACTCGGGGATCTATGAACACCTAGTCGACAAGATCCGCAAACTCATCGCTGGTTGGCACAACGCCACCTTATCACCGGGGGGCAAAACGATCCTCATCAAACATGTTCTATCATCCATCCCGATGTACACCCTAGCAGTTTGCTCCCCTCCCAAGAAGGTGCTACACTCCCTTGAATCCCTCTTCGCAAAGTTCTTCTGGGGACATAGCGACGGCAAGAACAAACACCATTGGGCCGGTTGGGAGACTATGGCCAAACCCACTGAAGAAGGAGGTCTGGGTTTCAGCAAACTTGTCCACATCGTGGATGCCTGCTCCATGATGTTGTGGTGGAAGTTGCGCACCGAGACCTCGCTATGGACGAAATTCATGAGAGCTAGGTACTCCAAATTCTCACATCTGTCGGAGGCGACCACTAACAACAGATCCTCGGCATCGTGGCGTCGTATTATTCGAGGCCGCATCACCGCGGAACCTCTGATCCGTCTCCAGTTGGGCGACGGTCTATCCTCGGCCTGTCTGGAGCGGTGGCTTGGAGAAGACATCATTCGTCCTAACATTCTGACTCCGCAGGGGTGCGCTATCAGAGATCTCTGGGAGGGCAGCTCTGGATGGAACTGGAGGAAGGTCAGAGATTGGCTAGGCCAACCAGCGGCTACCCGTCTTCTTACTGCAGACTTGCAGGTTACTGACACCAGTGACACTTGGAGATGGTCCCCCAACCCGAGCGGATCATTCACTTTGGCTTCCGCCAGAATCGTGGCCAGCGGCAGCGGGGTGCAGGACTCCGTGCACGCCAAGTTTTGGCAGACTTGTATTCCCATCAAATGGTCAATCCTTATCTGGCGTGCTCTCCGTCGCAAGCTTCCGACTGACGACCTCATCAGATCCATGGGATTCAGCCTCGCTTCCCGTTGCCACTGCTGCAAAGAGCACACCGCGGAATCAGCAGAACACATCCTTCTTTCGGGGGAGCTAGCGGAAGGCATTTGGTCCAAGCTTCATAATAGACTTAGTCTGGTACACCCGACCGGGGGCCTCTACGATCTCCTTGCCTACTGGAGTCGCTCTCACGGGCATCAGATCGTAGCAGCCGCCGGCATTTGGGTTCTTTGGAAGAACAGAAACAAATTCAGATATGAAGGCCGCCAAATCCCCCCCGCACAGTTATTCAGAGAGGTCATCAGACAATGCTTCAAAGCCAGGAGGTGCTGTTCTCACGTCTCCAACTCGTTCTGGGCAGCCCTTGATTAGGTCGTCCTCAGGTTTTCTCGCGGCGTCTGGAAGTGTTCTGCCCGGGTTCGCTCGCGTCCTCCCTGTCGGCGCTGCTCCGTCCCGTCCCTTTTGTTGTGCGCGTTCCGCGCTTTCTTCTTTTTTCCCCCTTTTTGTCGCGAGAGCGCGCTTACTTGTATAGGCTTCGGCTTTTTGCGCCTATTACTTCAATAAAGTTTCGAGTTTCCTAAAATATATATATATATATATATATATATATATATATATATATATATATATATATAGAAAGGGTTTAAAAAGAATAAGAAAAAAAATCAAAACCACCCACCCACTTAAGTGGGAGGTCCCCTCTTCTCCCCCACAAGCTGCTACAAGCAGCACCAACGTGAAACCCAACCCGTGAGCACATGTAAAGCCTTATTAGAATCCTATTGGAATTAGGTTTTGACAAAACTTGTTATATATATATATATATATATATATATATATATATATATATATATATATATCTTCCTCTATGAACCTCAAAATCCTAGACTTCCAAAACAAAACTTGCAGTAGAACATACCCTCTTCGCCTAGGAGTTCGTTTCACCAGCGACGGAGTTTTGTGCGCGACGAACGGAGCATCGAAAGTCAGCCCCTCGTCATCCACGGAGCAGTTTTCCCACTCAAGGTACCTTACTTTCCGACGACGTAACTTTTTACTCGTAGCACCGATTTTTGATCCGTAACTTTTTTTGGAAAGTAGACTTGACCCTCTTCGAGACCCTCCTGGTGGATTATGACATGACCATCCAACTTACTCGAAAAATCGAGGCAAAGTTGGAGAAAAACCACTTTTCTCAAATACTAAAAACAGTTTTGAAACACCAACTTGTCGGCCAATTTTCTTGCTGTCCATTAAACTTTCGTAAAAAAATAATTAAAGGCAGTCAAAGAAAACATAACCAAGATTGTAACGCATCTTCTGGATTCACTTTTCATCTAGTGTGTAAAAAGTTACACGTTGTTAAAGTTTCACGAAAAATTATAAATTCTGTTTTCAAAAAGTGGAAAAACACCAGATATGGCGTGCGCCCCGACAAACCGGACGACGTGATCATGCACTATACATATTGAAAGGCGCGTATGGATGTTGTCGACATGTGGAAACTGACGGAACCCGATTTCGTTGCATGTGCGCGACTAAATCAGTGCGTATCCGTCAAGATATCTCGTATCGACCATTTGCAAATTAAGTCACAACTTTGTGCACACTCATCATATCGCGATGAAACTTGCGCCATTGGACTCAAAATATTTTTCTGGTCCTGTGAGCTAAGTTTGGTGCAATTCTGAGACCGTTGATCGGGTTGCTATTTTGGCGGGCCCACAATCCCACTCAACGGGCGATTTTGTGCACAGCCCACCGAAATTCAAAATTGGACATACTGTTGGGTTCGTCTCCTCAAAACAAATTCGTAGACATATAGTTTGATGACTTTAGAGATCGTAGATTTTGGCACGCATTTTGGTGCAAAGCGGGTCCAACGGCAGACATTGTTTTGACCCGAAATTATGATTTTGCCCCTGTTCCAGAATTTGACTTTTGGACAGGCATTTTTAGGCATATCTTATATTCCAAACTCGTTCGTGATGTTTTTTGCAGCATCCGGTGTCATCTGTGGGATTTGGCTTTTCTTGCTTTGTTTATTTGCCGGTTCGAGCTACTGGATTATTCTCTTTTGCACATAACCTCAGGCAAGATATCTTGCCATTTTTACTGCTTATATTTAGTTGCATTTTATTTCATTTATTGTATCTATATTCTTTGTTTATTATTTTCTTTTGCTTATAGACCTAGAGTTAAGAGACTGTCGTCAATAGAGTGCATGTCATTAACTTTGTCACGATTGTATCACGAGTTGTGTGTGAGTTGTGAGTATCATGTAGTGGTCACTTGCGTGTTGGTTGATCACCCGTGCGCATGCGTAGGAATAACTGTCAATAGATGCATGTTAGAAGACTTGACAGTTATCTATTATAAAACCGTGTGGTAGAAACGACACTTGTTGGTGTATCGTGGTTACGATGCATGTACAGTATCATTGGGGGGAGGAGACAGCTACTAGAGTAGGGGCTACATTTATTTTTTACACACATTATGGGTGATAGTGACTCGGATGAGCACTACGTGCTGCCCGGCCGATAGCGTCTCGGATGAGCGCTACTTGACGGCCACTTTTTATTACTTGCTTGCGTGAATCCGTTACAGTCCCTGTGTAGAACGTTGTCCTCAAAGTGCATATCACATAGATGGTTAGGTGTCACGACCCGCACCCTTTTTTTTTAAAAACGGATACGAGACGTGTCCAAGCCAGCCTACGCCGCAGTATCGGCGGAAGAACGCTGTCACGGCCATGAAGATCAAAATCACAAATAATACTCATTCACCAAAATTAATTTAACTTACAATGATCACAAGATTTACATTTGCAGAAAAATATAAACTTGTACACATATTGGAATGACTACAACTCCGCTATCTAACTAGTCTCTAGGCTTTTGTCTGCAAGTATTCCCGTCACTCCCCAAGCTATGTGAATCCATGGCTAACCTGAAAATGTTGGTTTCCAATCAGGAATGGAACGAGCATAATTCACTGAATGCAATTTCAAATAAAGAAAATGACTTTAAAATAAAGGTTAGACATCAATCATGAGTTTTGAAAACAAATAGTAAATACAAAAAACCAATAATAAATAGACACAAAATACTTTCCCCAACTGTTAGAAGTACCTTTTGATATGTGATCGGTCTGGGGTACTACACCGTACGGTCTACGAGGTCTACTTTCATGAAAAATAAACACGGGCTACAATGTCTACTTGCAAAAAATAAACACGGGCTACACTACTTGCAGAAAATAAACACGGGCTACACTACTTGCAGAAAATAAACACGGGCTACACTACTTACAGAAAATAAACACGGGCTATGGTCAGATCACACATCCTTGATACTTCTCATTCCCGACTCAATAATTTATAATAGAGTATAAAAATCACATAACCAATGACTAATCAATGAAATATAGTAAAGATCAATATCGAAATGCAGACAATAAAATGTACTCGCCTGTGGTCCTCTGCTGGTGAAACTGACAGTCTGAACTACTCAACGTGCCACAATAGTCAAAACCCGTACAACAGTCCCCGGATGCTGAAATAGATAATACCAATGATCTCATAATAGTCAAATTAGCTAGGATTGCCTGTCCTTAAGTCCAACTATGGACACAGGGGCAAAACGGTAATTTCGGGCAAAAACGATGTCCGCCGTTGGACCCGCTTTGCACCGAAAAGCGTGCCAGAGTCAATGGTCTCTAAAGCCGTCAAACTACATGTCTACGGATCCAGTTTTTCGATACAAACCCAACCGTATGTCCAAAGTTGGATTCCGGCGGGCCGTGCACAAAATCGTCCGTTGAGTGGGACCGTGGGGCCCGCAAAACGACGTACGATTCAACTGTCTCCGAATTGGACCAAACTTGGCATGCAGGACCAGAAAAATGATACAGTCCTGCTGGCACAAGTTTCATCTCGATCTGACAAGAGTGCACAAAATAATTGAGAAATTTACAAAGTACACGATACGGTGAATTTTGACGGATACGTATCAAATTTGTCACGCACACGCGACCAATTTGAATTCCGTCAAAGCCCACACGACCACGAAGCCGTTACGCAGCTTTCGATGCTTTCGGTTCGCGACCACGTCGCCCGGAATGGCAGGACGCACGTCGTATCGGAGGGTTTTTTTCTAAATTTTAGTTTTTCGAAGACAGGTTTTTCTGGGATTTTGAGTTCCAATAACTTTATGTCCGAAAGCTAGAAAATAATTCCGCGAGAAGCGTTTTAGTCTTGTATAAGTTAACTATCACTGTTTTCAATTGGTTTTCAAAAATCTAAGTGATTTCCTCAAAATCTCCCTTCCAAACTAGGGTTAGGGACTGTTTTCCAACTGTTAGGAAACAATGGTTTTTTCGGGTTTTTTGAGTTGATTTACCGACTCGATGGGTCGATCTTGCTGGGAAGTACCTATTGGTTCATCTAGGGTGTCGTGCAGGCTCTACATAGCAGGTTACATAATCAAAAATTATTAACTATGCACAAGAAACGAAGCGGTGAAGGTACGTACCTGCTGCAGAGCAATGCCCTGTTGCAGCTGCTGTCGTGTGCGGCTTCACTGGCCTGTGGCGACTCCGTCGCCGGCCGACGGCCGCCCGCGGTGTCGCTGGCGTGCGCGCGGTGGCTGGGTGCACGCGCAGAGGTCGTGGGCGTGGGTTGGAGGTGGCGGCGTGTCGAACTTCTTAGGGTTGGAGTTGTTCAACGGGGAAGGGTTTAGCTCGGGTTTGCTCGGGTTTTCCTTATTTTAGCCTACGCGCATATTTGCAGCTGGGGATTTAACTTGTGGGCCGGTTTGCTGAAGGGGCTCGGGCCCTGTGGCCTGGGCTGAGCTAGGCTCGGTGTTGCTACTACTCTTATTCTTTTTTTTTTCTTTTTTTCTTTTTTTTCTATTAATTATCAAATATATATATATATATATATATATATATATATATATATATATATATATATATATATATATATATATACATACAAACGTACATATATATATATATATATATATATATATATATATATATATATATATATATATATATATATATATATATATATATATATATATATTTATGTACACATATATAATATATTATATATACATACAAACGTACATATATGTATAATATATCTATATATACATGCAATTTACACTCATTTATATAATACATTTATAAAATATATCTATATATTATATATATTATATATATATATAATATATATAATATATCTATATATTATATATATATATATATAAAATATATATATATATATATATATATATATATATATATATATATATATATATATATATATATATATATATATATATATATTTATCTATATAATAAATCGCTACGTATATTTCTATTATTTATATCACTGTATATATTTCTACCTATATTTAATAATATTTAATTAACAAAATTAATATAACCCGTACAACAATAAAATAATATTATATATATAATAATCTCAATAAAAATAATAACAAGTATAACAAAATTAAATAAAACAATAATGGTGTATGTACCACTATGCGAAATCTAAAAATTCCAAAACGTACAATGGACCCATTTTATCCAAATATCATTGAATATTAATTAATTAATAACGATATTTATAATATTAAAATTACGAATACTAGAAAATATTCATTAAATCATTAAAACGTAATACAACCCCCTCATACCAAATTCCATCAACACGAATGTCGTTGCACGTCCCGCATGACTACATGGATTTGGGCTCAGTTCAGGTCCAGTCCGGGCTAGAATGGTATAACTGATTTCCCTAAAATTCAATAATATAAATAATGAATAAATAAACATTCGGTAAGGATTAAGTCGTAACTTGGCTTGGTTTTCCTAGTTGTGACATCGCTATGGCTCGTCCTTCCCTATCAAGGCTAACACACTAGTCAAAGCACGCCATTGCACTATCTGTGCCACGATTCCTAGTCGCCTTGTACTCCAAAACTCCATCATGGCTGAAATCATCTACCGTAATTATTAATTAAATAATTAATTATAAAATTATAAAAAAATTACTATTTAATTTAAATTAATAAAAAAATATTATAAAAATTTTGGGAAGGGGGCTACAAATCTACCCACCTTAAAAATAATTTCGTCCTCGAAATTTAAGGGAAGGGTCCATCAGCTATGATAGAAGACGGTTTCCATTAGCTATCATCTATTCTCATGATCATTACATACTACGAATCCTTGAGAGTTTCTACCCACCTTTGGTCACACTACTCCTTCAAATCTCATGTCTGTAAAACTTTACAATCTTCCAACTAATAGCTAAAATACTACCAATAAATATCTACTGCTTATGGCCACTATAATTCTCTCATATTTATCGAACAACCCGAAATCTAACAAGCAACTAATCTACACAAGTAGCTAATAAATATTGCTAAATTCTAATAAGCGCGACCATTCGACACTCTGAAATAGGAAGGGCAGGAAGATAAGGAAGAATAATCGAGAGCATTTATGAAGTTTCAAGAGCGGTAGAGGGTATCTAATGATGCAGCTAGAAAGAATGTCTATGAACCATTGACTAATTTGCTAGAGTGGACTATTCTAGCCCAGCCACTTACTAAATTGAAAAACCCTTCGTTCCTTATAGGAGCTTGCCATCCGTGCAATACAGAAGTTCCGTTCTCGAAATTCTGAATGGTTCCGTAATAGAACGAAATTTGGAAAATCAAGACTGTGACATTTTCCGTGGTTATTTAAGCATACGAGCAAGGGATAAAATACAATACAAGATTGTTTCGCAACTTTCAAGTAGATGGAATAAGGGTTACGAATGACCTCACATCCTAAGAGGTGGGGACTACCGAATAGGTATAGGGACCTATTTAAAATAATTCGGTTTTATAATCCAATTATGGTGGTGTGCATGGATGGTTCTACTGGGCCTTAATGGGTCCTCTATTTGGACATCAGTCGTTGGTTGGATGAACATTGGATTTCGATCTATATGGATTGGACAAGATCCCAATTGTCACACCCCGACTCGGAATCACCCGAATCATCATCCTCGCAGGGGGCGTGATGCCGCACGAGCCTGGAGTTGCGCTCGTGCAAGGCAAGATGACAAGTTCTCAAATGGTTATCTTTTGATTCGATATTAACAACGATAGGAAAACAGAGTATACGAAACAATTCTCTTTATTGATATTCGAAACATAGATTACAAAGGCTTCGATAGCCTAACAATATATGCCAGATTGGCTACAACACTCAGGTTCTCTCTTGCCCACAAAGGATTTCACCGTTCCATACATCATGCCTTCTATATCCCGGCCACATCAATCCAGTTGCGTAGTCCGAGCGTCAATGCGATTGCACGCTTCAATGCGCTTCGGCATTCCAAGCCTCAACACGTTCAAGCAACGCTTCGCCACGAGCCATCCATTCCCTGCACCCTGTATGAAGCTAGTGGGGGATCAGTACGTTCGTCCTCGCATGTACTGAAACAAAGATCATCTTTCCAAACCGACATTTTAATATTTATGTTGAATCATGCAACTTAGCTTATGATCTTGCTATGTTCTCCTTAGGGTCAATTTCATGGCATCTTCGAAAGCGTAAAGCATGTTATCATAGCAGCATGTTATCGAATTCAATATGCAAGCAAACAAGCAATCTCGTGTTTGATTCGTGGCGCGACTTCTTACCAAGTCGACGCACTCGCCCTTGCACCGACGCAAGGTGAATACGCCGCATTCCTTCCCTGTCATGTTATATGTGCAACTCTAAGTAGGATCTATATGCGGGACGCATATGCGCCTATACTTTCAATCCATCGTTCCTTAACTATATGAAGGTCGTGGGCGTATCCACGCCGGAATGGACTAAAGGGGTTTCTCTTTTATCATTCCTTACTTTCTTTTCTCTCCTTCTTTTCTCTCTCGAATTTGGGTATCCCGGCGTTTTACGGGTTGGGTTGCTACCCCAACAACCGAAACTTACCGCGTGCCTACCATCATTTGCGACTTCTCACATTTACGACCGAGAGCTAATCGGACGATTCACAGATGTGCGCCTATCAAAGATTAACTTCCCTCCTAGGCCGAACGGTCCCGGTGCCCCGGTGCACCCGTTCGGAGGGAAACACCCGTGCACGGGCTATTATCACGAGAAATTCTCAAGCCCATCCCATTCGACCATGCAATGCACTATCATTCAAACAACCAAGCATAGCCTTGAGTCTAAGACTCAGACTTTATCATCTCGCGTCTCTTCCGTTAACTTTCTGTGTTCTTACGTTTCATACTTCGTTTTCAATGGTTCAATGGCATCGTGCCTCAACTCAATGCTCGTCAACGGAACGACCCGAAGGTCTCGAACACCTTTCGAGGCACCATGTCATAGCCGACAGTTCTGCCACATTCATGCCACAACTGTATTCTCTCACAACGAAGCCATCTTTTATTATCCCATGCACGTAGGCACGTTTCGACCGTATTTCCAATGTTCTATAACTTAGCATTCAATGTTCGGGGCTTGCGCGCTAGGGCGCTCGCCTATTGTCTTTCAATGTTCTAGCCGTCTAACTCGTGCATCAAAGGCACGGTATGGTTCGTGCACTAAGGCACTCGCCGTGTACAGTTATCCCATGTTTTACGGCTTGTGCACCGAGGCGCTCGCCTTAGCGATATCCAATATTCCATAGCGACTCGTGCATATGATGCACGTATCAATTCAATTATTCTAACTTAGTGTTCGACTCACACTATAATTTATCTCTGATCGGGCTACGCCCGTGGCGTCGATAGGTTAACTTTAGCATACAATGATATATTTGACTTATCGAATGAAGGAGTAAAAGAAGTCAATCCTCCCACCTTGAGTCGATACGCCTTCGTCGTTTTGCCGAGCCGATGCGGCTCGATTCCCTAACTTTGTTGCACGGCCACTCTCCTGACTTAGCCATTTGAGCACTTCGTGCTTCGTTGAGTTATACGCCCAATTCGCCTTAGCATGCCCAAGTCTTAGCCCGTCGTAAGGCGACGATTTGATTTCGCGAACCCCTTACTAAATATTGTAAAAGATCGACCTCTAATATTTTCCCGTCAAAGTATAACCTGCACACGAAACCAACTAAAGTCAAGACTTACATCGATTTGGACTTGCGCCTTGGTCGATTCGATTTCTTAGAATCTTCGAGCCGATTTAACGCACTCATCCTTCGGGGCAACGCGGCGCTTCGCATCGATTCATTCGATGCATTCTTCGGGACAAGGCAACTCTTCGCATCGTCTTAGTTCGATGCATTGCTCGGGACAACTTAGCTCTCGTATCGTTTTGCATCGATACATTTCCTTGTGTCAACGGGACTCGTTGAGTCAACGATTCAGCGTAATGCGCCGTGCGGAGCGGGGCATTACAGAATATACCACTCAAAACAAGGTTCGTCCTCGAACCAAAACCAACACTCCGACTAAGTGTTTTATAGATCGTTTCACGATCTCGCCCCACCAATGTTGTTCGATTTTATAATATCTCGCAAGCTTTCCATTAACATTTCAAAGTCATCCCCGTAGCTCGATTTGAATTTTGTATACAACTCGATTTGGATTCGTACCTATATTCAAGGCGTCCCGAAGATATATGTATTTCGACCAAGCCCAGTCGTAGCAAATTAGAATAAAGCTGACAGGTAAATTTCAATCCTATGCTTGCCATCTCGTACTCTCGATCGGACTTATCCTTAGCAACCGTTCTCGAAATTTCATCGCATACGTATATTCGATACATACGTGATTCATTCAATAAAGTCACTGTACGCTACACGATTCAAATCGCCTTTCTCATTTCGTATGTTTCATACGGACTACCAACTTTATGCGTCGTGTCCAGCCGTCGTGTATCCAATCACAACGAGTCTCCGCAACGTCTTGCGTTCGAAGTCGTCATCCAACTATTCTCGAAGTCTTGCTTATGCACTTATCTCGATACGTTTTCCTTTGTTGACTTGCAAATGCATCAACATTCTGGGCTACGCCCGCTAGGTTACTTTTCCAGGCACCGTACTTAACTTCTTCCGACGTAACTTTAAATTGACACTGCAGAAGGGCCACAATCTATCCGACACGAAAGTTTACAGCAAGGCGACAGTGCTCAAGGCAACGATCGCCTTAGCACGAAGGTCTTTACGACGTGTCTTACATTCAATTTCCTAACGAGTAGGAATTCACTAGCCAAATTTTCAACTTATCCATCTCGCAACATCGAATATAAGTTCGATTCACGCAAGCTCAATTGCAAGGTGAATCCGAATCTAACAACATGACTCGTAAGTCATTTTCTTATCATTCCCTCTTGTGCATAGCACGTTCCTAGCAATCGCCTAGACTTATCGTCAACATGCACCGTGTTATATTTGTTATCGGTACAATCTCATATGCGATATCGCATGGGTCATCTTACGGTCTGCAGCGTTCAATTCGATTTGGCGGTCAAGTCTTCTAGGGTCCGCTGCCCCGAAGCTACGCTCGATAACTGTGGATCATCACCGAAGGACAGTTTACTACGAACCATGCTATATCTTATTTCGGAGCCAAATCACGTTCCGACGATTCTATGTGACTACCCAATTTCGGACAAACCATTTCTATCGGCGCAACTGATGCGCAACTATCCTCCGAGTCAAGTCATGCACTGCCGTCGATGATTCCACAATTTACGAAACAACTATTCGCATCAAGTTTGAGTCTATCTTATTTGCGGGTCGACACACGAGATGCTATACGCATCGAGCAATCGTCGATGACTTATAGTCTCGTCTTTGATCAATCACAAAATTTAGGATCAACCAAGTTCGTTCATTCTCGTATCCTTACTTACAAAATTTTGATAGCGCAAGGCGCACTCCATTTTGTATTCTCACATTGTGTTTACGTTTCCTTACGTATCGATCACGATACGCCGTATCAATTTCGATAACGTAGGGGTCAACTTTGAACCCGCTTCAACATCGACTTCTTGCATTACATACTTCCAAGTTCGCAACGAACTTTTCCATACGCATCCACTCGTTCTCCGATTCGCCGCATCCCGTTATACTTTGATCGCGTAACTGAGTTACCGATTATCCAACATCGAGCCCTCAAGTTATACGATCATGCCCTCTAAGTTTCGCGTATTTTCCAGTCGTACTCAAATGAGTGTCGCCGTAGCGTAACCAACTATTTCTTAGGCACGATTACTCACGTCAACCAACTTTCTTACCGAAGTCGCACATCGTGCGATTCGATTATAATTCGCATCGCCCAACATTTCTATCGAAATTGCAAGTCATACAATTCGATTCGCCTTAGCCGAACATTTCTATCGAAATCGCAAGTCGTGCGACTCATTTGTAAGCTCGAGTATTTCTTTCCCGTCGATCCGATTATTGCGTCAAGGCAAAATCGTTTCGCTAGTCTCGGTCGTCCGACCAACTATAACTTCCGTCCGACGTATCGTTAATCGATACGAGTCTCGCCTTATTGTCCTAACCGATTTTGGAAGAACACTTGCATCAACATACCGTCATACAAATTTTCAATCGAGTCTCGGTACTCCCCCGTCTGTTGCGGACAAACCTTCCGCAATTCTCACAACGCGTCGATGCAATTCATCGCACGAGTGTTATACCATATACCACTCAAAATCGAGTTATTCATCGCCTACGTGGTATAGCATATACCACTCGGAATTCAAGCTATTTCCCTCGTATTATACTTAGTATAGACCAACAATCTCTTTCGACTCACGATTTCCGCAGTGATCATACTTGATCACAACCGTAACTTTGATTCTATCAAACCCGACGCAACTCGGTCAATGTTCTCGTTTGCCAACATAAGTTTGGTGTGCAACCGAACGATTCGTTCTATCGATTTACGATTTCAATACTTTTCTTACTTGCATCTCGTGCAACAATTTATTTGATATACGTTGCACCCCGTGCAACAAATTTTACTTTCGATACGCATTGCACATCGTGTTACGATTTATTTCTGACGTTTTATTTCACTTTGTACAACGATTCATTTCCAATTTCCTTTGCACTCCGTGCAACGATTAATTTGATATGCGTTGCACCACGTACAATGATTTCACTTTCAATATGCGTTGCACATCGTGCAATGATCATTTTCGACATTTACCGCACCTCGTGCGACGAATTACTCTCGACTTTCCAAGTCAATGCACAATCCGTTTTAACACATTCGGTATTGGCTATCACTTCTCAGTTTTATTTTAACGCATATTCACCATTACTCGTTGCACTTCATGCATCATTTTATTTCTCTTCCAACATGTTATATTGCAACAACAACATCCCAAATCGTATTTCACAATTTGTTGCGCTTGCAGCAACTAACATTTTCACGGCTCGTCGCATTCAATGCAATATACCTTTCGCGACTTTCCTTAGCAAACATCATGAAATTTCCAAAACACATGCGGCAAAATTTCATGATTTGTATTAGACTTATTGTATGGAACATCCAGTGCGGCATCGAGTAGAGTCAAGAGTGATATCAAGTGGTGGTGGGCAACTTTTTGAATTGTAATGAAGCGAGCGTCCAGAGGAAATTGAGCCTAGAGCTCCGATACCAATTTGTCACGCCCCGACTCGGAATCACCCGAATCATCGTCCTCGCAGGGGGCGTGATGCCGCACGAGCCTGGAGTTGCGCTCGTGCAAGGCAAGATGACAAGTTCTCAAATGGTTATCTTTTGATTCGATATTAACAACGATAGGAAAACAGAGTATACGAAACAATTCTCTTTATTGATATTCGAAACATAGATTACAAAGGCTTCGATAGCCTAACAATATATGCCAGATTGGCTACAACACTCAGGTTCTCTCTTGCCCACAAAGGATTTCACCGTTCCATACATCATGCCTTCTATATCCCGGCCGCATCAATCCAGTTGCGTAGTCCGAGCGTCAATGCGATTGCACGCTTCAATGCGCTTCGGCATTCCAAGCCTCAACACGTTCAAGCAATGCTTCGTCGCAAGCCATCTATTCCCTGCACCCTGCATGAAGCTGGTGGGGGATCAGTACGTTCGTCCTCGCATGTACTGAAGCAAAGATCATCTTTCCAAACCGACATTTTAATATTTATGTTGAATCATGCAACTTAGCTTATGATCTTGCTATGTTCTTCTTAGGGTCAATTTCATGGCATCTTCGAAAGCGTAAAGCATATTATCATAGCAGCATGTTATCGAATTGAATAGGCAAGTAAACAAGCAATCTCGTGTTTGATTCGTGGCGCGACTTCTTACCAAGTCGACGCACTCGCCTTTGCACCGACGTAAGGTGAATACGCCGCATTCCTTCCCTGTCATATTATATGTGCAACTCTAAGCAGGATCTATATGCGGGACGCATATGCGCCTACACTTTCAACCCATCGTTCCTTAACTATATGAAGGTCGTGGGCGTATTCGCGCCGGAATGGACTAAAGGAGTTTCTCTTTTATCATTCCTTACTTTCTTTTCTCTCCTTCTTTTCTCTCTCGAATTTGGGTAGCCCGGCGTTTCACGGGTTGGGTTGCTACCCCAACAACCGAAACTTACCGCGTGCCTACCATCATTTGCGGCTTCTCACATTTACGACCGAGAGCTAATCGGACGATTCGCAGATGTGCGCCTATCAAAGATTAACTTCCCTCTTAGGCCGAACGGTCCCGGTGCCCCGGTGCACCCGTTCGGAGGGAAACAAACACCCGTGCACGGGCTATTATCACGAGAAATTCTCAAGCCCATCCCATTCGACCATGCAATGCACAATCATTCAAACAACCAAGCATAGCCTTGAGTCCAAGACTCAGACTTTATCATCTCGCGTCTCTTCCGTTAACTTTCTGTGTTCTTACGTTTCATACTTCGTTTTCAATGGTTCAATGGCATCGTGCCTCAACTCAATGCTCGTCAACGGAATTACCCGAAGGTCTCGAACACCTTTCGAGGCACCATGTCATAGCCGACAGTTCCGCCACATTCATGCCACAACTGTATTCTCTCGCAACGAAGCCATCTTTTATTATCCCGTGCACGTAGGCACGTTTCGACCGTATTTCTAATATTCTATAACTTAGCATTCAATGTTCGGGGCTTGCGCGCTAGGGCGCTCGCCTATTGTCTTTCAATGTTCTAGCCGTCTAACTCGTGCATCAAAGACACGGTATGGTTCGTGCACTAAGGCACTCGCCGAGTACAGTTATCCCATATTTTACGGCTTGCGCATCGAGGCGCTCGCCTTAGCGATATCCAATGTTCCATAGCGACTCTTGCATATGATGCACGTATCAATTCAATTGTTCTAACTTAGTGTTCGACTCACACTATGATTTATCTCCGATCGGGCCACGCCCGTGGCGTCGATAGGTTAACTTTAGCATACAATGATATATTTGACTTATCGAATGAAGGAGTAAAAGAAGTCAATCCTCCCACCTTGAGTCGATACGCCTTCGTCGTTTTGCCGAGCCGATGCGGCTCGATTCCCTAACTTTGTTGCACGGCCACTCTCCTGACTTAGCCATTTGAGCACTTCGTGCTTCGTTGAGTTATACGCCCAATTCGCCTTAGCATGCCCAAGTCTTTGCCCGTCGCAAGGCGACGATTTGATTTCGCGGACCCCTTACTAAATATTGCAAAAGATCGACCTCTAATATTTTCCCGTCAAAGTATAACCTGCACACGAAACCAACTAAAGTCAAGACTTGCATCGATTTGGACTTGCGCCTTGGTCGATTCGATTTCTTAGAATCTTCGAGCCGATTTAACGCACTCATCCTTCGGGGCAACGCGGCGCTTCGCATCGATTCATTCGATGCATTCTTCGGGACAAGGCAACTCTTCGCATCGTCTTAGTTCGATGCATTGCTCGGGACAACTTAGCTCTCGTATCGTTTTGCATCGATACATTTCCTTGTGTCAACGGGACTTGTTGAGTCAACGCTTCAGCGTAATGCGCCGTGCGGAGCGGGGCATTACACCAATGACGAAACTCTTCCTACTAGATTAGGGTATCCAAGATTAGGTTTCTACCCAAGGGTTGAGCTAGTTGCTCGTCCAGTTGGTTAGCTAGGTTCTGTAAGCCCGGAAGATGCGCCTCTCGTGACTTTTGTGTTTAAGTAGCATGAGTAGACACAAATGAATAGCACACTATTGACATGTGCGTAGTGGACTTTGAGTAAATCACAACCATATATATTGGGTCGAAAGGTTCGAGACGAAGTTGAAGATCTAGTGAGAGTCGGAAAGCATACCGGTATTATGGTAAGGGTTATAACTCGTCCCTTTGACCTGATAGTCGTACCATAAAAATAGGGTACAAGGGGACGTGTTTGAGTGGGACATGATATACCTAGATGAAGGTGGACTCGTCTAGGTTTTTATATGTGAAATTTGTTGGAAGGTAATAGCTGGTCTCGTGCTCCGAATATTAATGACACAGCCGGGGACACAAAATGATATAAAAGAAAGGTGGGAATCCAAGGGCACTAATTATCATCCTAAAGGAAGTTATTCTAATCACTCGGTAATCCTGGTACATCCTAAAAATTTAGAGGGCTTACAGTCTACCCACCTTAATATTTGACATGGTCTTAGGAATAATGAGGTTAGAAGGATTTCAATGTCAGGATATCGCACCTCGATTCTCGGTAATAAAAAAAAGGTATGACGTAACGAGATATGGTAGATATAAGTCAAGTTAAAGTTCGTTCCTCAATAATTGGAAAATGAGTGTGTACAATAACACCTGGTCGAGAAAATAGAATGACATGCTCGTCCACAGTATACACGAGTTGTCGACGGGGTAACCAACTCTAAGGCATATCATATGAAAAGAATTCTAACAACTGAGTCGCAAATTTCTACTTGTGTCAACCTATCAGACTATCGTCACAAGAGTTGTAGTGATCGTGTATTGCTGTTGACAACTGGTAGATCATAATATGACAGGATTTTTAAGCTATGGTATTGGCTAAGCTAGTGACCGTGGTGTTCCAACACTAGTTAGGTCTTAATAATAAAATTTACACAACTGGACAATACTTGTTGGAAACCAATCTCGAAATAAGAGTCTACCATAGTCACGGTAAATGATTAGAGACTCACGACGTTTGGTTTCTTGAGAATAGATGGTCTTCTGGATTGACAATTTGACTAGGGATAAAACCCTACTCATTCTCAAATTCAGAAGGCTAGAAGGTCCCGATAACAGTTTGGGGTCAAGAGGAGAACGAGTAACTCAATCACATGGCTGGCCGATGATAACTACACTTGTGTATACAACTACCATAGCCACGGGGATACTCAGTATCTTTCTACCATTTACGAGCTTCTGTCTTTCCAAATCAGTGAAAGACAAAAACAATAAAGAGTTCAAGAAAGATGTCACTGAATACAATCATGTGATTCAAAGGCGAACGTATAATTCAAGAGGAATTGTCAAGCATTCGCGGATAAGATCATAGATACCTCGATATCTCAATCCACGTAGGATAATTAAATGAAGTGCGAACCAAATGCATCATGGTTGATCAGACCATAATACACTGATTCTGATTAGACAATATGTTAGCAGGCGTCCCCAATAAACATATGTCTTGAATCAAGCTCGATAAAAGAGCAAGCTTGCAAAAACTAGGCTATAATAGCAGCATTGGTCAAAGTAGTCAAGATACAAGTACGCGAGATTTTTAAAAAGAGACACAAGTAGTTCGAGTTTAGAGAGAATCAAAACTTACCTGGTGTTCTTGCTTTTATAGACATCCCACTATCATCTTACCCTTAAGGCCTTGGTCGACTAATGGTTTATGGACTTCTGAATTCTATATTCTAGGTAACCTATTAGTGTTCGTCAATTTCCTCATCAATATATCACGAGGATCATACAGAGTGCTAGATCGGGAGACATGCTACCAAACTTACAAACTTCCACTACTATTGGCTTTGTATCTTATGGGACATACATGGCATTGTCCTATCCTCCCTAGTATTCTAAACTTGTAATCACGCTTGAAGTCATTTCACCGAGAGTTATGCCTTGCCCGTAGACTCGGGCTGTGGTAAAACCCTTGGTTTCGTGATTCCTATGTGATATGCTATCCGATACTCTACCTTATATTGACACGAAGGTGACTACGGTCAAAAGAGGACCACTAGCTATAGTTTAGCAATGTTCTATAACCTAGATTTTCTTAAACAATTTCAACTCTAGGAGTTGTGTCTCGCCAGTGCGCTGCTGGCTGCAGTGAATCCATAATCTCCATACTTCAAATAAATGGCGACAGTGCGCTGCTGTCCTACCACTATGAGTTAACTAATATTCCTTTAACTACATCTGTAAAATCCATGAGCTCCTAGAGATTCAAACAAGTTGCCTATGAAATAAAGTGTAAGCATTTGTCCTATCAGTCACAACCCTTAAGATAAAAGATTGAACAGGGAGAAATAACTGAGGACAAAAGAAATACATACATTCTAACTCTTCCATGTGTATTCAAGCCTCTAAGGGACAAACTTGAATCGAAACTAACTCAAGGTCCGTATATGGATAACAAAATCAGAACTTTATAAAATACTGATTCTTAGGACAACTAGCAATTATATAGATAATTCGGCTAGGATATGGGGATGATATCTAAGAGGCAAAGAGAATGAATTGAGCAATTCATCAAGGTTAGATCATTACTCTAGGAAACTCTGCCTCACCAAGTGAATAATTTATCCACATTGGATCATATCGTTGTCACGCTCCAGAACCAGAATACTGGAGAGCGGGGGAATGACTCAGCCAGCTACGTATTACGGGTAGATGAATACCGTATAATACGATCAATGCTGTCTAACCAGACGAGGGGGTGCATACTACATGAAGGTCTCACTATGGTCACTTCACATCTATTGTCTCAATCATTCGAACAAGAAACAGTAATAGAGAACATGTAAGATAAAGCAGTAAGGCGTCCCAAACGCTCTGTCAAAATGTTCTTGATATCTGGCTTTACAAAACATAGCCAGATCTGATGTAGCAAAATATACACAATTGTTATCAGCTGCAGTCTGACTTTAGTTACAATTATGTAAAAGTAAGTACAAGACGATCCGACTAACATGTCGGCAAAGTTTAAGGTAAATAACAAAACGAGCGGGGAAGTAAGAAACCCACTCGAGTCCTCCTGCGATCATCCCTCTAGTGTTGACCATCTTGGAGGTAGAAGTAAGTTGAGTCCTCGGGAACCGGCTCTAAATCTGGCCATGCAAAACCAGAGAGGTTAGACCTCTAATAGCAAGTACCGCAAGGAAGCACGATATGAGGCATTAAACCAGTAAATAAGAGAATATAATAATAGATCTCTGCTCGCTACTGGGATTCACGTGACATCACGACACTTCGAACCAACCTCCCAACCAAACAAGGACAGAAGTTGGCCCGTCATGTCATGATGCTCTGATCATCTCAGTTAGTTAACAGAGTAGGTACAGTACACAAACAAATCAACTTAAACGGCCATCCAACTCCTACGGCTTACTACTGTGAGTCCCAAGTTATCCTGGAATTATGCAATAAAGATTTCTCAGTTCTTACTATGGACAAGCAAGGCTAGTCGATCCAATCAATCAATTGCGCCAATCATGAATTAGACGAGTCCCAGCAGGACGCCCGTCATCAATATACAATATACAATAAATAGTATAACCAGATACCGCTCCATGCCCGTGTGGCAGGTTTGCAGTATCTGTGGGAACCAGCCGGCCTGTTGGGCACTAATAGTCCCAAAGAGGGCTGCCATGTAAGAACTCGGGAATCCATTCTCTCCATGCAATCATTATTTTATTTAGCTTAGTAGCCTCTACGTTAAGTGAAATCCCATGCCGTGGATCATGGTCATTCAGAATGAGTACTCCCGTACAAAGTACGATATGCCCAGCTCTACAACGATACCCGTGCGGTTAGGTTGTAGGTCTTACATAGCGTAATGCAACAATCCAAACTAACCACGGAACAATCATGCCTTGACCATAAAGTACACATGCTTCTTTTATAGTAAAATAAATAAATAAATAAATTGAAGCCTGCATGTATGCCTGTATGTCAAGATTCGGGATCGGCCAATCGATTATAGTAGTTCATACTTAATATGAACGTGTCTCATTCATTCATTTCAATAAGACGACTAGCCAGTCTCTTAGTTCCATCTAGGAACGCATGATCAATAATTAATCAAGATAACAATCAATGTTAATTAATGCCAAATTCGGGAAATAAATATTGGAAAATAAATAATGATTGGAAAATAAATAATCTCATGCGCTGTGGGAAATGATTGGAAAATAAACAATCTCATGCGCCTGGAGAATGATTGGGAAATAAATAATATCATGCGCTGTGGGAAAGGTTGGAAAATAAATAATATCATGCGCCTGAGGGAATGATTGGAAAATAAATAATCTCATGCGCCTGAGGAATGATTGGGAAATAAATAAACTCATGCGCTTGTGGGAATGCGGCTGTGAGATGAGATTGGGAAATAAATAATCCATGCGCCTGAGGAATGAGATTGGGAAATAAGTAAACTCATGCGCTGTGGGAAAGGTTGGAAAATAAATAATATCATGCGCCTGAGGGAATGATTGGAAAATAAATAATCTCATGCGCCTGAGGAATGGTTGGGAAATAAATAAACTCATGCGCTTGTGGGAATGCGGCTGTGAGATGAGATTGGAAAATAAATAATCCATGCGCCTGAGGAATGAGATTGGGAAATAAGTAAACTCATGCGCTGTGGGAATGCGGCTGTGGGAAATAAATCTCGTGCGCTGTGGGAAATGATTGGAAAATAAACAATCTCACGCACTGGAGGAAATAATTGGGAAATAAATAAATTCATGCGCCTGAGGAAATCTGTGGGAAATAAATAAACTCATGCGCCTGAGGAAAAGGATTGAGAAATAAATAAACTCATGCGCCTTGGCTGTGGGAAGTGATTGGGAAATAAATAAATCATGCGCCTGAGAGAATCTATGGGAAATGAATGAACTCATGCGCCTGAGGAATGGGAAATAAATAACTCATGCGCCTTGGCTGTGAGAAGTGATTGGGAAATAAATAACTCATGCGCCTGAGGAAATCTGTGGAAAATAAATAAACTCATGCGCCTGAGGGAAAGGATTGAGAAATAAATAAACTCCTGCGCCTTGGCTGTGGGAAGTGATGATTTGATGCGCTGCGGGAATAAAGATTCCATGCGCTTGAGGAATGAAGATTTGATGCGGGAAATAAATCTCATGCGCTTGAGGAATGAAGATTTGATGCGGTTGTGGGAATAAAGATTTCCATGCGCTGAGGAATGAAGATTTGATGCGGCTGTGACTGTTCTTCTTCTCCAAATTTTCTGAGAACAGAACCATGGGAACCATGGAGGCCATTGCTTCCAAGCTCCATAAATCCTTCATCCCAAGCCCAAATATGGACTTCCATAGGTCAAAATTGGGTAGAACGAAATTCTCTACAACATGGAACCATCGAAACTTGAAGATAACAAAGTTTACTAGATCAAAACCTAAGAAATCCGAAAATATATCAAACTTAGATCTACAACAAAGAAGCCATGGAAATTGAAAATGCTAAGTACTAAAGAGACTTAGAATCAAATGAGGAAGATGATGGAACAATAAAAATGGGGATCCATCAAGAAGCAAGTTGGCACTTGCCTATCTCTTTTAGGTTGGTGGGAGAGTTATGGGGAAGAAGAAGTGTAATGGAAAGAAGTAATGAAGAGAGAGAAATGGTTTTGGGCTTTAAATGAAAGGGTGGTGGTAGGTGGGAGTATTGGGCCGGGTCCAATGGGTTCATCCAAGGCCAACCCGCAAGCAAAGCAAAGAGGTAAAAGCAGAAAATAAATGCAAGAATAAAAGCAGGAAATAAAGTGCAGAAATAAAATTGCAGGAAATAAATTAACATGAAAATTTAAAGAGCAGATTAATTAACTAACATAAATTTACAGAAATTTAAATACAGAATAATACATGGTAACTATTAAATAAATACGTATTCTGGGAACGGGAAGTGACATCTCTACCCTCCTTAGAAAAATTCCGTCCTCGGAATTTCAGATCCAAACATGATAGAAATATCGAAGCTAAACTAATCTAAGTATAAACAATTTAAGTAAGCAATCATTCTACAATGATAATAACAAGTAACATATCTATGTTGAACATTCTACGATACCAAGCAATTCTACTCGTAAGGTGGCAAGCATGAGGAGTTAAGACAATCAAGGTATACAGAAAGAGATATACCTTGTGAGTCAAACAGGTACGGATACCGTGATCGGATATCATCCTCGCGTTCCCACGTTGACTCTCCTAAAGAGTGATGACCCCAAGCAACCCGGACAAGGTTAATTGTTCGGTTCTTGAGTACCTTCTCTCTTCGGTCCAAAATAGACACAGGTTGTTCCTCGTAAGACAGGTTGGTACCAACAACCAGCTCAGAATGATCAAGGACATGGCTTGGGTCTGATACATACCTTCGCAATTGAGATACATGAAACACATCATGCACCTCTCGTAACGAAGGTGGAAGGGATAAACGATAAGCAACATCGCCTACCCGATCAAGAATAACAAACGGGCCCACGTATCGAGGACTCAACTTCCCGCGAATGCCAAATCTAATGACCCCACGGGTAGGTGAGATCCGCAAGAATACGTGGTCCCCAACAGAAAACTCTAACGGCCTACGATGCTGGTCTGCCCAATGACGATGCCGATCCTGCGCAACTCGAAGTCGCTCTCTAATTCCTTTAACCACTTCAACCGTCTGAACAATCAATTCTGGGCCGAGCATCTTTCTCTCCCCAATATCGTCCCATGCTAGTGGCGACCTACACTTCTTACCATATAGTGCTTCAAATGGCGCCATCTGGATACTGGCTTGATAACTGTTGTTATATGAAAACTCAACTAAGTGCAGGTGGCTCTCCCAAGATCCCCCAAAATCTAGGGTGCAAGCTCGCAACATATCTTCCAAAGTCTGAATTGTCCTTTCTGATTGTCCGTCCGTCTGTGGATGGTAAGCCGTACTAAATCTTAACTTGGTGCCCAGACTATGATGTAAGCTCTTCCAGAAATGTGATGTGAAACGGGTATCTCGGTCTGACACAATGCTGACTGGGACCCCATGCTGTCTGACTATCTGCTGCATATATAATTCTGCCAACTTCTCCGTAGATTGACCTACTCTAAAAGGAAGAAAATGTGCCACCTTCGTAAGCCGATCTACGATTACCCAAATAGCATCCTTACCACTTGGGGATCTCGATAAACCGGTCACAAAGTCCATTGTAATGTGCTCCCACTTCCATTTCGGGATAGAAAGCGGTTGTAATAATCCAGCTGGCCTCTGCTGCTCTGCCTTCACTTGCTGACATACCAAGCAACGGGAAACGAATCTAGCTATCTCCCTCTTCATCCCGTTCTACCAGAAGTGCTGCTTGATATCTTGGTACATCTTGGTCCCTCCAGGGTGTACAGAGTACTGAGAACTGTGAGCTTCTGTCATAACCTCCTGTCTGATATCTCCACTAGGCACACATAGACGTGTCCCAAACCTAAGGGTATCATCTTCATGAATTTGCATCTCCTTTCTGAGTCCTGACTCACATTCTGTCCTAAGCTTCTGAATCCTTGGATCCTGTGCCTGAGCTGCCTTGATCCTGTCTACTAAGTCGGATTGAACTTGCAGACTCGCCAGAACTCCTACATCACTAGGAAGTATAACCTCGATGCCCATCTCCTGAAGGTCTTCTAAAATGTGCTTCTGTGTTGTTAACATAAATGCGCCGCCTCTCCTGCTGAGAGCATCTGCTACCACATTAGCCTTACCTGGATGATACTGAAGCTCCACGTCATAATCCTTGATCAACTCCAACCATCTTTTCTGCCTCATGTTCAGCTCCTTCTGAGTAAAGATGTACTTCAGACTTTTATGATCTGTGTACATCTCCACTCGGTCACCATATAAGTAATGTCTCCAAAGCTTCAAGGCAAACACTACTGCTGCTAACTCCAAATCATGAGTTGGGTAATTCTTCTCGTGGTCCCGAAGCTGCCTAGATGCATATGCTATCACCTTTCCATGCTGCATGAGGACACATCCAAGTCCTTTACCTGACGCATCACAATATACTGTAAAACCTTCGGGTCCAACTGGCAATGTAAGAATAGGCGCTGATATCAACTTCTGCTTCAAATTCTCAAATGATGTCTGGCATTCTGCCGACCAGACGAATGGCACGTCCTTCCGTGTCAAGCGAGTCATGGGTGCTGAAAGTCTCGCAAAGTCTGATACAAATCTTCTGTAATATCCTGCCAATCCCAAGAAACTCCGCACATCTGCTACGGTCTTGGGTACTGGCCAACTTTCCACTGCTTCTACCTTCTTGGGATCCACTGCTACTCCAGCTCCTGATATGATGTGACCCAAAAATAAAATATGATCCGACCAAAACTCACACTTGCTGAGCTTGGCATACAACTGGTTCTCTCTCAGAACCTGCAACACTTTCCTGAGGTGGTCTTCATGCTCCTCTTCACTAGCTGAGTATACAAGAATGTCGTCGAGAAATACTACGACAAACTGATCCAAGTACGGCATAAAGATACGATTCATCAAATCCATAAAGATTGCTGGAGCATTGGTCAAACCAAACGGTATTACTAAGAATTCATAATGCCCATACTTTGACCTGAATGCTGTCTTGGGAATGTCTTCCTTCCGAACCCTCACTTGATGATACCCTGAACGAAGATCTATCTTGGAGAAAACTCTGGCCCTGCTCAACTGATCAAATAAGTCGTCGATCCTGGGTAGTGGGTACTTGTTCTTCACTGTTGCTGCGTTAAGCTTCCTGTAATTGATGCACAATCTGGATGACCCATCCTTCTTCCCCACAAGTACCACTGGTGCTGCCCATGGTGACACGCTAGCTTGGATGAACTTCTTCTCCTTCAGTTCCTCTATGTGTTGATATACCTTGGCCTGCTCTGAGTCTGCCATTCTGTAAACTCGATCTGATATCGGTTTAGTTCCAGGTGCCAATTCTATGCTGAACTCAATATCCCTAACTGGTGGCAGACCTGAAAGTTCTTCAGGAAATACGTCTAAAAACTCTTCAACTACCTTCGGGACTTGAACTTCTTCCATTGCCGTTATTACTTCCTGCTCTTGCTGAGTTGCCTCTGATCTGACTAAGGTAAACCGCTTCACGCCTGGAATATCAAAAGATACACTCCCTCTACGACAATCTATTGTCGCATGACTGTCTTTCAGCCAGTCCATGCCTAAGATAACGTCGAAATTCTCAACAGAAAATTCTATCAACCGGGCGGGTAAGGAATGCCCGCAAACTACAACGCTACACGCTAGAATAACTCTACTAACTCCTACGAGCCCATTACCAGTGAGTATATTTAACCTCCCCGGCAATGCCTCGAACTCCATTCCTAGCCGTGTTGCAAATTGTGCAGATATAAATGAGTGTGATGCTCCCGAATCAAACAATGCTACTGCGGGATAAGAGGCGACGAGAATGTTACCTGCCACAACATCTCCCGATGCCAATGCCTCTTCCAAGGACAGAGTGAATGCCTGTCCTCGACCTCCTTGCTGGTTCCCATGCTGCGGCCTAGCCTGGTGCTGCCGCTGGCCCCTGCCTTGGTGATGCTGGGGTGGTCTATGCTGGTGTTGTTGCATCGGCGGTCCCTGCTGCCGAAACATCTGAGCCTGCGTCATGAACGGACGCTGGGCCAACGGTCTCACTGCTACCGCTGGTCCTCGATACTGTCCTGCCCCTGGTGCTGGCAGAGCAGGAAACTGTTGTACTGGTCCTCCAGACCTCGAATTCATGGGACATGTGGTAACCCGATGATCTGGATTTCCACATATCAGACACTGCCCGTTCAATGTCTGACACACATCTCTAGTGTGCCCTATCTTCCCGCAATAAGTGCAGTCCGCTGGGGGTTGCTGGTTCTTCCTCTGATGCTGTTGCTGCTGTCTTGGTGGTACTGGTCCTCGTATCGCCACATCATGGATACGAATGCCAGTAGATGGTATTGTTGTTCGGGGTGCTACTCCCCCTCCTCCTTCAATCTGACTGTGGTATCTCTTCTGACCCCCAGTCCTTGCCGCAAGCCTCTGAATGGTTATCTCATGCCTTCGAGTTGCCGTCAATACTTCATCAAAAGTCTGGTAATTGTGCCCCTCTATCAATTGCAAGAGCTCAAGATGAAACCCTTGCTGGAACCTCATAGCCCTCTGGCTCTCTGTTGCTACCATCTCTGGGGCGAACCTACTCAATCTGCAGAACTCTGCTGCATAAGCATCTACAGTCTTGCCGGCCTGCCTGAGGTTGATAAACTTCTGTTGTAGCTCAAACTGCGCCACAACCCCATAGTACTTGGTCTTGAATCTTGCTGTAAAATCGTCCCAAGCCACAGGACGTCTGATGCCTACCTCCTCTGATTCCCACCAATCACGTGCGAGATCTTGAAGTAACAGCTTCACTAGATCCACACGTTCTTCTGCTGGCACCTTAGCTGCTGTCAGAATAGCCTCAATATCCTTAAGCCATGCATCTGCTGAGATGGCATCCTCCGTGCCCTCGAAACGACGGGGGTTGTACTTGCAAAACCTGGCTGATGCTCCTGAATCTGGCCTTGCCCCTCTTTCCAAAGCTGTCTGCAATCCTTGGTTAAGTAGTATATTCTGCTCTTGTAACTGAGCGTGCATGCGCTGCTGGGCTAACATCTGATGTTGCTGAGTAGCCATCATCCCTCTCATGATCTCCAGAAGGGCTGGTGTGTCCACTTCCACTGGGGTAGGTGGAACTATTGGTGGTGTTGGAACCTCCGGATACTGCGGTCCAACTGCTGGTTCCACTATCACCTCTTCTTGAGTAGCCTCTTGAGGTTGTACTGGCTCTTGTTGCTGACCAACCTGGTCAGGTTGCCCATGTTGCCCTTGTTGTTGTTGCCCAATCCTGACAGATGTGGACGAGGTGCCCCTAAGAAAAGGGACAAGAGAATAATCAAACGGTCGGACAGGGAAGATCAATGAAGTCAAAGGATACCGGAATGTCAAGCTAGAATCGAGAATACGAATCAGGAGATCAAGGGGAAACATGTGTGATTGAGACATCCTATAAATTAAAACACCCCACAAGTCTGAAATCAGACCTGCGTGGGCCACCACTAAAACCTTGTCACGCCCCAGAACCAGAATACTGGAGAGCGGGGGAATGACTCAGCCAGCTACGTATTACGGGTAGATGAATACCGTATAATACGATCAATGCTGTCTAACCAGACGAGGGGGTGCATACTACATAAAGGTCTCACTATGGTCACTTCACATCTATTGTCTCAATCATTCGAACAAGAAACAGTAATAGAGAACATGTAAGATAAAGCAGTAAGGCGTCCCAAACGCTCTGTCAAAATGTTTTTGATATCTGGCTTTACAAAACATAGCCAGATCTGATATAGCAAAATATACACAATTGTTATCAGCTGCAGTCTGACTTTAGTTACAATTATGTAAAAGTAAGTACAAGACGATCCGACTAACATGTCGGTGCCAAACGGCAAAGTATAAGGTAAATAACAAAATGAGCGGGGAAGTAAGAAACCCACTCGAGTCCTCCTGCGATCATCCCTCTAGTGTTGACCATCTTGGAGGTAGAAGTAAGTTGAGTCCTCGGGAACCGGCTCTAAATCTGGCCATGCAAAACCAGAGAGGTTAGACCTCTAATAGCAAGTACCGCAAGGAAGCACGATATGAGGCATTAAACCAGTAAATAAGAGAATATAATAATAGATCTCTGCTCGCTACTGGGATTCACGTGACATCACGACACTTCGAACCAACCTCCCAACCAAACAAAGACAGAAGTTGGCCCGTCATGTCATGATGCTCTGATCATCTCAGTTAGTTAACAGAGTAGGTACAGTACACAAACAAATCAACTTAAACGGCCATCCAACTCCTACGGCTTACTACTGTGAGTCCCAAGTTATCCTGGAATTATGCAATAAAGATTTCTCAGTTCTTACTATGGACAAGCAAGGCTAGTCGATCCAATCAATCAATTGCGCCAATCATGAATTAGACGAGTCCCAGCAGGACGCCCGTCATCAATATACAATATACAATAAATAGTATAACCAGATACCGCTCCATGCCCGTGTGGCAGGTTTGCAGTATCTGTGGGAACCAGCCGGCCTGTTGGGCACTAATAGTCCCAAAGAGGGCTGCCATGTAAGAACTCGGGAATCCATTCTCTCCATGCAATTATTATTTTATTTAGCTTAGTAGCCTCTACGTTAAGTGAAATCCCATGCCGTGGATCATGGTCATTCAGAATGAGTACTCCCGTACAAAGTACGATATGCCCAGCTCTACAACGATACCCGTGCGGTTAGGTTGTAGGTCTTACATAGCGTAATGCAACAATCCAAACTAACCACGGAACAATCATGCCTTGACCATAAAGTACACATGCTTCTTTTATAGTAAAATAAATAAATAAATAAATTGAAGCCTGCATGTATGCCTGTATGTCAAGATTCGGGATCGGCCAATCGATTATAGTAGTTCATACTTAATATGAACGTGTCTCATTCATTCATTTCAATAAGACGACTAGCCAGTCTCTTAGTTCCATCTAGGAACGCATGATCAATAATTAATCAAGATAACAATCAATGTTAATTAATGCCAAATTCGGGAAATAAACATTGGAAAATAAATAATGATTGGAAAATAAATAATCTCATGCGCTGTGGGAAATGATTGGAAAATAAACAATCTCATGCGCCTGGGGAATGATTGGGAAATAAATAATATCATGCGCTGTGGGAAAGGTTGGAAAATAAATAATATCATGCGCCTGAGGGAATGATTGGAAAATAAATAATCTCATGCGCCTGAGGAATGATTGGGAAATAAATAAACTCATGCGCTTATGGGAATGCGGCTATGAGATGAGATTGGGAAATAAATAATCCATGCGCCTGAGGAATGAGATTGGGAAATAAGTAAACTCATGCGCTGTGGGAAAGGTTGGAAAATAAATAATATCATACGCCTGAGGGAATGATTGGAAAATAAATAATCTCATGCGCCTGAGGAATGATTGGGAAATAAATAAACTCATGCGCTTGTGGGAATGCGGCTGTGAGATGAGATTGGAAAATAAATAATCCATGCGCCTGAGGAATGAGATTGGGAAATAAGTAAACTCATGCGCTGTGGGAATGCGGCTGTGGGAAATAAATCTCGTGCGCTGTGGGAAATGATTGGAAAATAAACAATCTCACGCACTGGGGGAAATAATTGGGAAATAAATAAATTCATGCGCCTGAGGAAATCTGTGGGAAATAAATAAACTCATGCGCCTGAGGGAAAGGATTGAGAAATAAATAAACTCATGCGCCTTGGCTGTGGGAAGTGATTGGGAAATAAATAAATCATGCGCCTGAGAGAATCTGTGGGAAATGAATGAACTCATGCGCCTGAGGAATGGGAAATAAATAACTCATGCGCCTTGGCTGTGAGAAGTGATTGGGAAATAAATAACTCATGCGCCTGAGGAAATCTGTGGAAAATAAATAAACTCATGCGCCTGAGGGAAAGGATTGAGAAATAAATAAACTCCTGCGCCTTGGCTGTGGAAAGTGATGATTTGATGCGCTGCGGGAATAAAGATTCCATGCGCTTGAGGAATGAAGATTTGATGCGGGAAATAAATCTCATGCGCTTGAGGAATGAAGATTTGATGCGGCTGTGGGAATAAAGATTTCCATGCGCTGAGGAATGAAGATTTGATGCGGCTGTGACTGTTCTTCTTCTCCAAATTTTCTGAGAACAGAACCATGGGAACCATGGAGGCCATTGCTTCCAAGCTCCATAAATCCTTCATCCCAAGCCCAAATATGGACTTCCATAGGTCAAAATTGGGTAGAACGAAATTCTCTACAACATGGAACCATCGAAACTTGAAGATAACAAAGTTTACTAGATCAAAACCTAAGAAATCCGAAAATATATCAAACTTAGATCTACAACAAAGAAGCCATGGAAATTGAAAATGCTAAGTACTAAAGAGACTTAGAATCAAATGAGGAAGATGATGGAACAATAAAAATGGGGATCCATCAAGAAGCAAGTTGGCACTTGCCTATCTCTTTTAGGTTGGTGGGAGAGTTATGGGGAAGAAGAAGTGTAATGGAAAGAAGTAATGAAGAGAGAGAAATGGTTTTGGGCTTTAAATGAAAGGGTGGTGGTAGGTGGAAGTATTGGGCCGGGTCCAATGGGTTCATCCAAGGCCAACCCGCAAGCAAAGCAAAGAGGTAAAAGCAGAAAATAAATACAGGAATAAAAGCAGGAAATAAAGTGCAGAAATAAAATTGCAGGAAATAAATTAACATGAAAATTTAAAGAGCAGATTAATTAACTAACATAAATTTACAGAAATTTAAATACAGAATAATACATGGTAACTATTAAATAAATACGTATTCTGGGAACGGAAAGTGACAATCGTCCTATCAAGAGGTAATAGTGTAACTATGGAGATCTGACAAGGTATCAAAATTAATAACCCTCACCCTAAATTGCATGGTCTAGACTATCCATCAGTAATTTGTATAAGGGACTCCTAGTCCTAGTCATTCACTTAAATTAAATTAATCTTAATTCGTGTATGAGCATTTCTTTGCCGCAGGCTCGCAATAGTACAACTAACTTTAAGTACTATCACGAGTTCGCGTGATTTATGAAGACCGACCTACATGGGCCACCACAAAAACTTGTCACGATCCGTACCCTTTTTTTTAAACGGATACGAGACGTGTTCAAGCCAGCCTATGTCGCAGTGTCGGCGGTAGAACGCTGTCACGGCCATGAAGATCAAAATCACAAATAATACTCATTCACCAAAATTAATTTAACTTACAATGATCACAAGATTTACATTTGCAGAAAAATATAAACTTGTACACATATTGGAATGACTACAACTCCGCTATCTAACTAGTTTCTAGGCTTTTGTCTGCAAGTATTCCCGTCACTCCCCAAGCTAAGTGAATCCACGGCTAACCTGAAAATGTTGGTTTCCAGTCAGGAATGGAACGAGCATAATTCACTGAATGCAATTTCAAATAAAGAAAATGACTATAAAACAAAGGTTAGACATCAATCATGAGTTTTGAAAACAAACAGTAAATACGGAAAACCAATAATAAATAGACACAAAATACTTTTCCCAACTGTTAGAAGTACCTTTTGATATATGATCGGTCTGGGATACTATACCGCACGGTCTACGAGGTCTACTTGTATAAAAAATAAACACGGGCTACAATGTCTACTTACAAAAAATAAACACGGGCTACACTACTTGCAGAAAATAAACACGGGCTACACCACTTGCAGAAAATAAACACGGGCTACACTACTTGCAGAAAATAAACACGGGCTACACTACTTGCAGAAAATAAACACGGGCTATGGTCAGATCACACATCCTTGGTACTTCTCATTCCCGACTCAATAATTTATAATAGAGTATAAAAATTACATAACCAATGACTAATCAATGAAATATAGTAAAGATCAATATCGAAATGCATACAATAAACTGTACTCGCCTGTGGTCCTCTGCTGGTGAAATTGACAGTCTGAACTACTCAACGTGCCACAATAGTCAAAACCCGTACAACAGTCCCCGGATGCTAAAATAGATAATACCAATGACCTCAGAATAGTCAAATTAGCTAGGATTGCTTGTCCTTAAGTCCAATTATGGACACAGGGGCAAAACGGTAATTTTGGACCAAAACGATGTCCGCCGTTGGACCCGTTTTGTACCGAAAAGCGTGCCAGAGTCAATGGTCTCTAAAGTCATCAAACTACATGTCTACGAATCCAATTTTTTGATACAAACCCAACCGTATGTCCAAAGTTGGATTTCGGCGGGCCGTGCACAAAATCGTCCGTTGAGTGGGACCGTAGGGCCCGCAAAACGACGTACGATTCAACTGTCTCAGAATTGGACCAAACTTGGCATGCAGGACCAGAAAAACGATACGGTCCTGCTGGCGCAAGTTTCGTCTCGATCTGACGAGAGTGCACAAAGTTATTGAGAAATTTACAAAGTACACGATACGGTGAATTTCGACGAATACGCATCAAATTTGTCGCGCACACGCGACCAATTTGTATTCCGTCAAAGCCCACACGATCACGAAGCCGTTACGCAGCTTTCGATGCTTTCGGTTCACGACCACGTCGCCCAGAATGGCGGAACGCACGTCGTATCGGAGGGTTTTTTTTTTTCTAAATTTTAGTTTTTCGAAGACAGGTTTTTCTGGGATTTTGAGTTCCAATAACTTTATGTCCAAAAGCTAGAAAATAATTCTGCGAGAAGCGTTTTAGTCTTGTATAAGTTAACTATCACTGTTTTTAATTGGTTTTCAAAAATCCTAAGTGATTTCCTCAAAATCTCCCTTCCAAACTAGGGTTAGGGACTGTTTTCCAACTATTAGGAAACAATGGTTTTTCGGGTTTTTCGAGTTGATTTACCGACTCGATGGGTCGATCTTGCTGGGAAGTACCTATTGGTTCATCTAGGGTATCGTGCAGGCTCTACATAGCAGGTTACATAATCAAAAATTATTAACTATGCACAAGAAACGAAGCGGTGAAGGTACGTACCTGCTGCAGAGCAATGCCCTGTTGCAGCTGCTGTCGTGTGCGGCTTCACTGGCCGGTGGCGACTCCGTCGTCGGCCGACGGCCGCCCGCGGTGGCGCTGGCGCACGAGCGGTAGCTGGGTGCATGCGCAGAGGTCGTGGGCGTGGGTTGGAGGTGGCGGCGTGTCGAACTTCTTAGGGTTGGAGTTGTTCAACGGGGAAGGGTTTAGCTCGGGTTTGCTCGGGTTTTCCTTATATTAGCCTACGCGCATATTTACATCTGGGGATTTAACTTGTGGGCCGGTTTGCTGAAGGGGCTCGGGCCTTGTGGCCTGGGCTGAGCTAGGCTCGGTGTTGCTACTACTCTTATTCTTTTTTTTTTTCTTTTTTTCTTTTTTTTTCTATTAATTATCAAATATATATATATATATTTATTCATATATATATATTTATGTACACATATATAATATATTATATATACATACAAACGTACATATATGTATAATATATCTATATATACATGCAATTTACACTCATTTATATAATATATTTATATATATATACAAATACACATATATATATATATATATATATATATATATATATATATATATATATATATATATATATATATATATATATATATATATTTATATATATATACCCATACAATTATCCTCATATATATATATATATATATATATATATATATATATATATATATATATATATATATATACACACACACATATTAATATATATATATATATTTATCTATATAATAACTCGCTACGTATATTTCTATTATTTATATCACTGTATATATTTCTACCTATATTTAATAATATTTAATTAACAAAATTAATATAACATGTACAACAATAAAATAATATTATATATATAATAATCTCAATAAAATAATAATAAGTATAACGAAATTAAATAAAACAATAATGGTGTATGTACCACTATGCGAAATCTAAAAATCCCAAAACGTACAATGGACCCATTTTATCCAAATATCATTGAATATTAATTAATAACGATATTTATAATATTAAAATTATGAATACTAGAAAATATTCATTAAATCATTAAAATGTAATACAACCCCCTCATACCAAATTCCATCAACACGAATGTCGTTGCACGTCCCGCATGACTACATGGACTTGGGCTCAGTTCGGGTCCAGTCCGGGCTAGAATGGTATAACTGATTTCCCTAAAATTCAATAATATAAATAATGAATAAATAAACATTCGGTAAGGGTTAAGTCGTAACTTGGCTTGGTTTTCCTAGTTGTGACATCGCTATGGCTCGTCCTTCCCTATCAAGGCTAACACACTAGTCAAAGCACGCCATTGCACTATCTGTGCCACGATTCCTAGTCGCCTTGTACTCCAAAACTCCATCATGGCTGAAATCATCTACCGTAATTATTAATTAAATAATTAATTATAAAATTATAAAAAAATTACCATTTAATTCAAATTAATAAAAAAATATTATAAAAATTTTGGAAAGAGGGCTACATTAGGAACCCTGTTGTGTTGTAGTTTATAGTATTTTTATTTATGCAGTTATAATGGCATGTTCTTCCTATATCTTGCTACGTCCCTCTGAGGACCTGGTTATCTCTCCAGGTGTGTGCTTTCATGGTTTACTGTAGGTGTTCTAGCCAAGATTGTGGGCGTCTCCATTTCTTCGACGATGATCGCTCTTGGTTCGTCTTGATACTTTCATGGATCATTTTCTTGTGTACTTTATCTCCTTTTGATAGTTGGTAGTGGACTTTGTCTCTGTCCAACGATTGTACCATAAATATTTAAGTTGATTTTATACTATTATTCTTTTTATTATGGATGAGATTTAGTTGTCTTGGATTACTACATTTGACAGCTTATGTATACATAAAAGGTTTTTATATATTGGATGTGCTTCGTATGTATGCAGCTGGCATGATATGTATCTGGTCCCAAGAATTTTGGGATTGGGGCGTTACAACCGCATAGGTCCGATTTTTTCAGCCGCATGAGATTTTATGGCAATTAGTTCATGGCCGCATAAGAAGGATCCTGACTGACCAGACTACATAGATAGGCATCCCTCTATTGTTACCCTTATTGCCTTTAATTGTTTTCTTATTTCAAACTGGCAATAATTGATATTGATTGCTATCTTGATTAATAATTGATCATGCATTCCTAGTTGGAACTAAGAGACTGGCTAGTCGTCTTATTGAATTGAATGAATGAGACACGTTCATATTAATTATGAACTATTGTAATCGATTGGCCGATCCCGAATATTGGCATACAGGCACATGCAGGCTATAATTTATTTATTTATTTATTTATTTATCTTACTAAAGCAGCATGTGTACTTTATGGTCAAAGCATGATTATTCCGTGGTTAGTTTCGATTGTTGTATTATGCTATGTAAGACCTACAACCTAACCGCACGGGTATCGTTGTGGAGTTGTGCATATCGTACCCCGTACGAAAGTACTTATTTGAATAACCATGATCCACGGCATAGAAATTCACTCAACATAGAGACTATTAAGTTAAATAAAATAATGATTGCATGGAGAGAATGGATTTCCGAGTTCTTACATGGCAGCCCTCTTTGGGACTATTAAGTGCCCGACAGGCCGGCTGGTTCCCACAGATACTACAAATCTGCCATACGGGCATGGAGCGGTATCTGCTTATATTATTTATTGTATATTATATATTGATGACGAACGTCCCGCTGGGACTCATCTAATTCATGATTGGCGTAATTGATTGACTGGATAGACTAGCCTTGCTTGCACATAGTAAGAACTGACGAATCATCATTACATAATTCCAGGATAACTTGGACCTCATAGTAGCAAGCCGTAGTAGTTGAATGGCCGTTTTAAATTGATTTGTTTGTGTACTGTATCTACTCTGTTACCGAACTGAGATGATCAGAACGTCAGGACATGACTGGCCAACTTTTGTCCTTGTTTGGATGGGAGGTTGGTGCGAAGTGTCGTGATGTTATGTGAATCCTAGTAGATAGTAGAGATCTATTATCATATTCCCTTATTACTGGCTTCATTCCTCATATTGTGCTTCCTTGCGGTACTTGCTATTAGAGGTCTAACCTCTCAGGTTTTGCATGGCCAGATTTAGAGCCGGTTTTCGAGGACTCAACCTACTTCTACCTCCCAGATGGTCAATACTAGAGGGATGATCGCAGGAGGACTCGAGTGGGTTCCTTACTTCCCCGTTAGTTTTGTTACTTACTTTATACTTTGTCGTTTGGCACCGACGTGTTAGTTGGATCCTCTTGTACTTACTTTTACATAATTTTAACTAAGTCAGGCTGCAACTGATAACAATTGTGTATACATTACTTCATCATCTGGCTATATTTTGTAAAGCCAGATATCAAGAATATTTTGACTAAGCGTTGGGGACGCCTTACTGTTTTATCCTACATGTTCTCCATTACTGTTTATTGTTTTTGAATGATTGAGACAATAGATGTGAAGTGACCATAGCAAGACTTTTATGTAGTATGTACCCCCTTGTCTTTATAGACAGCATTGATCGTATTATACGGTATTCATCTACCCGTAATACGTAGCTGGCTGAGTCATCCCTCCGCTCTCCAGTATTCTGGTTCTGGGGCGTGACAGTTACTATACTCGACTCAACTTCATAAAAAGCTAGTATCGGTTCCATTTATTCAGAATGTAGTGTGTCACGCCCCAGAACCAGAATACTGGAGAGCGGGGGCAGACATAGCCAGCTACGTATATTGAAATGGAAACCACCTCGATATACGGTCACGGCTGTCTAGATATATGAGATTTTACTACAAGCCAACAGTCTCTTATGGTCATGAACAAGCCTAATGTCTCAATCACAAGCAAGTAAGTAAGGTCGCAAGATGTATGATCATTAAATATACAATAATAAGGCATCCCAAATATTACATATTCAGCTGATCATGAAGCTAGTCGCACAAAATGCCAGGACTAGCAAGAGTTAAGTCATACATGATCAACCCTAGGATTTGTCAATCATGTTTACAGCCCGTAGGCAGACAGTAAGTAAAGTGCATCGAGCTAACAGGTGCTCGTCGGCTAAATGCCTCAAAAGAATAATTTTTACAATAGAGTGAGCGAAACAAAATAGAAAACCCACTCGTAGCCCGGGTTCCTTCTAGTCGCCACCATCGGGCTGGAGGTTCGGAAGATCCTCAGGAGCTGCTCCGAAATCTGGTCACACAAAACCAGCTGGATCAACCCCAGAAAGAGCAAGTGCCACAAGGGGGCCACGAAATAAGAACAAAAGCCAGCAATTAGCACAAGAAAGATCTAATATTAAAACTAAAATTTACGAAAACATGTCAGGATGATATACGACGAGATAACCATGGAACTATTCCGACTGCCAGGTTACAACCCGTAAACCAAACAAGGACCGGGGTTGTAACCCTTCATCTGAACAGAACTTGGTTTTCCACCATTTATCGGCAAGATAATAATATAAGAAATCAAGACAGGAAACAATCTTGTACTGATCAAGACATAGCTAGACTGGTTATACCTCATTCAATCAATCACGGCCAAGCAGATACTACGGCTTACTACTTTAACTAACTAGGGTTATCACAGGCCTAATTACTAACAAGGTGCAATGAGATGATTCTACAACCACAAGCCCTGTAGACCATCCAGGTTACCCAGGTCAAAAATTAGGGGTTGAATTCAGGTGGGTACATCGTCCAGGAACGCATGTACCCTTAGGTGACTTAGAGGGTGCAACACGCGACGGTGTGCTGGAAATGTGCCCTACTCGACGGCAGGCTACAGATCCCAAGAGCGCCCAGGTAACGGGATTGCCTGTAGCTGTGTCATCTCTTCATGACTACTGTGTTATTCTAGTTATTAACCTTAATCCATTTTAGTAGGTACTCCTGACCGTGGTACTCAGGAGTCCCATCCTAGACATGATGCAAGACAGGACAAGTGGATTTAACAAGCAAGCAAGAAAGAACTACCCACGGTGTCAAGGCAAGTCAAGTTAAGTTAGCCGACGCAACAGCATTAAGATAAATCATGTCAGGGTACTTGTCAGGAGTGCGCCACGACGGGCCACTATCATGTCAGGTTGGTCATGTCAGGAGTGCACCACTACGGGTCACTGTCGTGTTATGCTAGTTCCTTGTCATACCATGCCATGTACAATAGTCATTCCAAACATATTAAGTAAAATCAAGTTCATGACAAAAGGCGTAAGGATAAAAAATAGGCATAAAATATCTAATAAAATATCAATATACAGGGCTATAGAAGAGCCAAGCTTAAAGAAATAAGACCAAAACTCTAAGAGCCAAAGGTTTAAGCAAAGGGTCAAGAGAGCTGCGTACGCTCAAGTCACGCACGCATGAGGGCTGCGTACGTTCAAAAGTCACGCACGCATGAGCTGCGTACGAACAAAAGTCACGCACGCGGGAGAGCTCCGTACGTGAAAAGTCACGCACGCAAGAGAGCTACGTACGTGAAAAGTCACGCACGCATGAGAGCAGCGTACGCGAAAAGTCACGCACGCTAGAGAGCTGCGTACGTGAAAAGTCAAGCACGCATGAGAGCAGCGTACGCGAAAAGTCACGCACGCAAGAGAGCTGCGTACGTGAAAAGTCACGCACGCTAGAGAGCAGCGTACGCGAAAAGTCACGCACGCAAGAGAGCCGCGTACGTGAAAAGTCACGCACGCATGAGAGCAGCGTACGCAAAAAGTCACGCACGCTAGAGAGCTGCGTACGTGAAAAGTCACGCACGCATGAGAGCAGCGTACGCGAAAAGTCACGCACGCAAGAGAGCTGCATACGTGAAAAGTCACGCACGCTAGAGAGTTGCGTACGTAAAAAGTCACGCACGCAGGAGAGCAGCATACGTGCAAAAGTAGGCAAGCAGAGGGCTACGTACGCGTAAAAATACGCACGCAGGGTCTGGGTCTTCTTCTCCATGGCTGAGAAGAAGCTCCAATGGCTCCAAAACTTCAAGGCATCATAACTTGGCCATCCGAACTCCAAATCCAGATTTCCAAAGTTCTAACCAGGGTGGAATTGAACTCTCTTCCACATGGAAACATCAAAACCCATAGAAATCTAACTTAAGTAGATCAAAACCATACAAAATCAAAAATAGGGAAAACCTAGATCTAGAACAATGGAGACTCCAAATCACAAAATCCCAAGTACTAATGTTGATCACCATGTCCTACTCTAGCAAATGGACAAATAAAAGAGGGTCCTCATGTGGTGGCAAGGTGCACTTGCCTATGGGTGGGTGTGTGTAGAGGAAGGAGAAGGGTGTTGTGTTGAGGAAGGAGAAGAAGAAATAAATGGTGGTTTATGAGGAGAGAGAAAGGTTGGTGGAGTTTTAAAGAGGGTGGGATGTGGTGTGTTGAGGGTGGAGTATAGGTTAAGGTGATCCAATGCTCATTAAACCAAACCAAACCCAATCCAATTAAAACCGAGCCATGTCAAAATCCGAAATACGAGAAATACCGAAATTCCATAAGTTGAGAAAAAATAAAATACATGCCAAAATCCAGATACGAGTATAAATACAAAATACGGAAAATACGGGAATGAGGGTGACAACTCTACCCACCTTAAAAGAATTCCGTCCTCGAAATTTAATCAAGGAGCTAGTGATTGTCACGACAAGCTACATTAAGCACAACCAAGTTATACTAAGCAGCTCAATCATACAATCATACAATGCAAGCAAGGAAGGGAAAACGTAAGGCATAAGAAAGACATTATACCTCACGAGTCAAACATGTAGGAATATCGCGATCGGATGTCGTCCTCACGCTCCCACGTTGACTCACCTAGAGAGTGATGACCCCAAGCAACACGGACTAATTTAATAGTCTTGTTCTTGAGTGTCTTCTCCCTCCGGTCCAATATAGACATGGGCCTCTCCTCATACGAAAGGTTGGTACCAACAACCAATTCTGAATGGTCTAGGATGTGGCTCGGGTCTGGAATATACCGTCGTAATTGGGACACATGGAATACATCATGCACCTCACTTAGCGACGGCGGAAGAGCAAGACGATAGGATACATCTCCTACTCGCTCTAGAATATCGAACGGCCCTATATACCTAGGACTAAGCTTTCTCCGCACGCCGAAGCGAATGACGTCACGGTTAGGCGAGATCCTAAGGAATACATGGTCACCGACAGTAAATTCTAAGGGACGCCGATGAGCATCGGCCTAATGGCGCTGGCGGTCCTGGGCAACTCGGAGGTGATCTCTGACCTTCCTGACCACTTCAACCGTCTGGGAAATCAATTCGGGTCCGAGCATCTGCCTCTCCCCGACATCGTCCCATGCTAGCGGGGATCTGCACTTCCTGCCATAAAGAGCCTCGAAAGGTGCCATCTGGATGCTGGCCTGATAACTGTTGTTGTACGAGAATTCCACCAGGTGCATATGATTCTTCCATGAACCACCGAAGTCAAGGGTCTGGATTGTGCGTTCTGATTGACCATCCGTCTGTGGGTGATAAGCTGAGCTGAATTGAAGGCGAGTCCCCAAACTCTTCTATAAGCTGCGCCAAAAGTGTGATGTGAATCTTGAATCCCTGTCCGAGGTGATGCTGATTGGCACACCGTGAAGCCTGACGATCTGCCTGAGATGCATCTCTGCTAACTGCGTCGTCGACTGCCCAACTCTGAATGGGAGAAAGTGTGCCACCTTGGTAAGTCTGTCCACAATTACCCAAATAGCATCTCTGCCAGCCGGAGATCTGGACAATCCGGTCACGAAATCTATGGTTATATGCTCCCATTTCTATTCTGGGATCGGTAAGGGTTGAAGAAGTCCAGCGGGCCTCTGATGTTCAGCTTTAACCTGTTGGCAAACCAAACACCGAGAGACAAATCGGGCTATCTCCCTCTTCATGCCATTCCACCAGAAATGCTGACGAATATCACGGTACATCTTTGTACCACCCGGATGAATAGAATACTGTGAACTGTGGGCTTCTACCATGACTTCCTGTTTGATATCTCCACTGGGTACACAAAGACGAGTGCCGTGCCAAAGTGTACCGTCTTTATGGATACATAACTCTGGCCTTCTTCCTGCTTCACACTCTGCTCTGAGTCGCTGGATCTTGGAATCTGTTGACTGCGCCACCCGGATTCTCTCAACTATGCTGGACTGAACCTGTAGGCTGGCCATCAATGCCACGCTGGTTGGAAGAACCACTTCAATTCCCATCTTCTGAAGATCTGCCAATAATTCTGGTTGCGCCGTCAGGAAATAAACTCCGGCTCTCCTGCTCAATGTATCTGCTACAACGTTGGCCTTCCCGGGATGATACTGCAAATCCACATCATAGTCCACTAGTAGCTCGAGCCATCTTCTCTGCCGCATATTAAGGTCCTTCTGGGTGAAAACATACTTCAGGCTCTTATGATCAGTAAAGATCTCCACTCTATCTCCGTACAAGTAGTGTCTCCACAACTTCAAAGCAAACACTACCGCCGCCAATTCCAAGTCGTGGGTCGGGTAATTCTTCTCATGATCACGTAGTTGACGTGATGCATAAGATATTACCTTTCCATGCTGTATCAAGACACACCCCAATCCTCTGCCTGAAGCATCGCAATAAACTGTGAATCCTCCGGTCCCATCTGGAAGGGTAAGAATGGGAGCCGTTATCAAACCTCGCTTCAACTTCTCAAATGATTCCTGGCACTCTGCTGTCCAAATAAATGGCACATCCTTGTGGGTCAACTGGGTCATCGGTGCTAAAATCCTTACGAAATCTGAAACGAACCGCCGGTAGTAGCCGGCCAATCCAAGGAAGCTACGAACCTCTGCCACTGAGCTGGGTACCGGCCATGACTCGATAGCCATAATCTTTTGGGGATCCACTTCCACTCCTCTTCGGGTAATGATGTGACCCAAGTATGAAATACGATCGAGCCAGAACTCGCATTTACTGAACTTGGCGTACAACTGATGCTCCCAAAGCGTCTGGAGGACGACTCTGAGATGCTGCTCATGCTTTGCTTCACTCTTGCTGTAGACTAGGATGTCATCTAGGAACATGATCACAAATTGATCCAAGTAAGGCATGAAAATGCGATTCATGAGATCCATAAATACGGCCGGCGCATTGGTCGCTCCAAAGGGCATAACAAGGAACTTCCAATGTCCATACCTCGATCTGAATGCTGTCTTCGGGATGTCCTGCTCTCTGACTCTGATCTGGTGGTATCCCGACCGTAAGTCGATCTTCGAAAACACTGAAGCCCCTCTGAGCTGATCAAACAAGTCATCTATCCTCGGAAGAGGGTATCTGTTCTTGATTGTCACCGAATTTAAGGTACGATAATCAACACATAGCCTGGACGTACCATCCTTCTTTTTCACAAGAAGCATCGAGGCTCCCCAAGGCGATCCACTAGCACGGATGAATCCTTTGGTCCTCAGTTCTTCAATCATCTTGTATAAAATCTCCAACTCTGAAGGCGCCATCCTGTAGACTCGCTCTGATACTGGTGCTGTCCCGGGAATCAAGTCTATAGTGAACTCAATCTCCCGCTCCGGCGGCATCCCTGGAAGCTCCTCTGGAAAGACATCTGGAAACTCTTCAACTATCCGGGGTAACTGTACTGCTGCTGCTGCCATCCGCAATATTGGGGGAGATGGCTCCACTGCGCCTCTGGAAAACGAAAACTCTGGCTCGCCGGGAATACTAAAGACAACTCTGCCAATATGGAAGTCTATCCTAGCATACTGGTTCCTCAACCAATCTATGCCTAGGACTACATCATAGTCTGCCATAGGAAACTCTATGAATCTAGCGGGGAACTCCCTACCGCTAACTACGATCCGACACGAGGAAAACACTCGATCTACTCCCACAAGGCCATTACCAGTAAGTATATTGAGCCTCACTGATAATAACTCAGGCTCCAATCCTATCCGTGTCGCGAATCGTGCAGACATAAATGAATGCGATGCACCAGAATCAAATAATACAGATGCTGGAGAGGAGTTGACGAGAATAGTACCTGCCACAACCTCACCTGGTGCAACTTCTTCCATAGCCATCATCATGGCCTGACCTTGTCCTCTGGTTGCTGGTCCCCTCTGCTGGAAACCTCTCTGCCTATTCTGGGTCTGAGCTTGGGCTTGTGCATACTGCTGGGGGTGCTGTTGCTGGAATGCCTGAGACTGAGGCGGCAAGGGCCTCGAAGACTGATACTGCTGCTGCTGAACTGGTGCTGGGGCCGGTCCTCTCACCGAAGAACTAGAAGGGTTGGATGCTGATGAACCACCCCTATTCGGGCAAGCCCCTATCCTATGATCTGCTGCTCCACAAGCCAGGCACAATCACTATGCCCTGCGACAATCCGCCACTACATGGCCTGGCTTCCCGTAATGTGAACATCCCATTGCGGAAGTCTGCTTCTGCTTCTGCTACTGCGGGTACGTTGGGGTCGAATGCTGAACCGACGTTACTGAGGCCGCCCGCCTCGGAGTTCCAATGGTCAATCCCCTAGCTGCCGGGGCTGGAGCTGATGATTGGTGCATCTGACTGTGGGATCGTTTCCTACCTCCGGTCCTATCCACGATCCTCTGGGAGGTGTACTCATGCCTCCTAGCTGATCTCAAGACTGCATCGAACGTCTGGTGCTCGAACTGCTCAACCGCCAACAAGATCTCCAAATGCAGTCCTTGCTGGAACCGCTGGGCCCTATCAAACTCGGTCGCCACCAAGGTAGGGGCAAACCTACTGAGTCTAGAAAACTCCGATGCATAACTGTCGACTGTTCTGCCTCCTTGCTTCAAGTTGGTAAATCTGGTCTGCAGGTCCTACCGAGCCACAGCATCGAAATACTTCGTCTGGAATCTCTCTCTAAATACCGTCCAAGCAATGGGTGCCACTAATTCCATAGCTTGCGCTGCCCACCAACTGCGAGCTAAGTCCAACAACTGCAGGCGTACCACCGCCACCTTCTCATTCTCGGGTGTCCTAGCTGCTTCCAGAATCACCTCGGTATCCTGAAGCCATGCATCCGCGGCAATCGCATCCTCGGTGCCGTCGAAAAAAGGAGGGTTCAATCGCTTGAAGCTGTTGGCCGCCTGGTTCCCTGGATGTCCGTCTCGGGTCAAAACATCTTGAACTGTCTGGTGCAGGGCATCGCTTCGACGATCCTGGGAAGCTATCAAGGTTCTGATGAGGCCTACTAAGGTACCATCATCTGGCTCTGCGGGCTGGACGGGCCGAACTGGTGACTCTCCTCCAGTAGGTATCACTCTGGAGGCTACCTCGGAATGCTGGGCTTGATCTCCAGGTTGCTGCTGGTCCGTGGGAGGTGCTCCTCCTCGCTGATCGACAGGGTCAGGTAAAGTGCCACTGAGGAAGACGACACAGGGAAACAATAAGGAAGGGCCAGGACAGATCAACGATACAAGCATGTAATCAGGGCAAGAATTTCAGGAATTTGAAAATACGGGCGGAGATCAAGGGCGAATACTGATTGAGACATCTATTCGGTAAACCCTCACATTTCTTGATTGACAAGACCTGCATGGGCCACCACTTAAACCATGTCACGCCCCAGAACCAGAATACTGGAGAGCGGGGGCAGCCATAGCCAGCTACGTATATTGAAATGGAAACTACCTCGATATACGGTCACGAGTGTCTAGATATATGAGGGTTTACTACAAGCCAACAGTCTCTTATGGTCATGAACAAGCCTAATGCCTCAATCACAAGCAAGTAAGTAAGGTCACAAGATATATGATCATTAAATATACAATAATAAGGCATTCCAAATATTACATATTCAGCTGATCATGAAGCTAGTAGCACAAAATACCAGGACTAGCAAGAGTTAAGTCATATATGATCAACCCTAGGATTTGTCAATCATGTTTACAGCCCATAGGCAGACAATAAGTAAAGTGCATCGAGCTAACAGGTGCTCGTCCGCTAAACGCCTCAAAATAATAATTTTTATAATAGAGTGAGCGAAACAAAATAGAAAACCCACTCGTAGCCCGGGTTCCTTCTAGTCGTCACCATCGGGCTGGAGGTTCGGAAGATCCTCGGGAGCTGCTCCAAAATCTGGCCACACAAAACCAGCTGGGTCAACCCCAGAAAGAACAAGTGCCACAAGGGGGCCACGAAATAAGAACAAAAGCCAGCAATTAGCACAAGAAAGATCTAATATTAAAACTAAAATTTACGAAAACATGTCAGGATGATATACGACGAGATAATAATGGAACTATTCCGACAGCCAGGTTACAACCCGTAAACCAAACAAGGATCGGGGTTGTAACCCTTCATCTGAACAGAACTTGGTTTTCCACCATTTATCGGCAAGATAATAATGTAAGAAATCAAGACAGGAAACAATCTTGTACTGATCAAGACATGGCTAGACTGGTTATACCTCATTCAATCAATCAAGGCCAAGCAGATACTACGGCTTACTACTTTAACTAACTAGGGTTATCACAGACCTAATTACTAACAAGGTGCAATGAGATGATTCCACAACCACAAGCCCTGCAGACCATCCAGGTTACCCAGGTCAAAAATTAGGAGTTGAATTCAGGTGGGTACATCGTCCAGGAACGCATATACCCTTAGGTGACTTAGAGGGTGCAACACGCGACGGTGTGCTGGAAATGTGCCCTACTCGACGGTAGGCTACAGATCCCAAGAGCGTCCAGGTAACGGGATTGCCTGTAGCTATGTCATCTCTTCATGACTACTGTGTTATTCTAATTATTAACCTTAATCCATTTTAGTAGGTACTCCTGACCGTGGTACTCAGGAGTCCCATCCTAGACATAATGCAAGACAGGACAAGTGGATTTAACAAGCAAGCAAGAAAGAACTATCCACGGTGTCAAGGCAAGTCAAGTTAAGTTAGCCGACGCAACAACATTAAGATAAATCATGTCAGGGTACTTGTCAGGAGTGCGCCACGATGGGCCACTATCATGTCAGGTTGGTCATGTCAGGAGTGCACCACTACGGGTCACTGTCGTGTTATGCTAGTACCTTGTCATACCATGCCATGTGCAATAGTCATTCCAAACATATTAAGTAAAATCAAGTTCATGACAAAAGACGTAATGATATAAAATAGGCGTAAAATATCTAATAAAATATCAATATACAGGGCTATAGAAGAGCCAAGCTTAAAGAAATAAGACCAAAACTCCAAGAGCCAAAGGTTTAAGCAAAGGGTCAAGAGAGCTGCGTACGCTCAAGTCACGCACGCATGAGGGCTGCGTACGTTCAAAAGTCACGCACGCGGGAGAGCTGCGTACGTGAAAAGTCACGCACGCAAGAGAGCTGCGTACGTGAAAAGTCACGCACGCATGAGAGCAGCGTACGCGAAAAGTCACGCACGCTAGAGAGCTGCGTACGTGAAAAGTCAAGCACGCATGAGAGCAGCGTACGCGAAAAGTCACGCACGCAAGAGAGCTGCGTACGTGAAAAGTCACGCACGCTAGAGAGCAGCGTACGCGAAAAGTCACGCACGCAAGAGAGCCGCGTACGTGAAAAGTCACGCACGCATGAGAGCAGCGTACGCGAAAAGTCACGCACGCTAGAGAGCTGCGTACGTGAAAAGTCACGCACGTATGAGAGCAGCGTACGCGAAAAGTCACGCACGCAAGAGAGTTGCATACGTGAAAAGTCACGCACGCTAGAGAGCTACGTACGTAAAAAGTCACGCACGTAGGAGAGCAGCATACGTACAAAAGCAGGCAAGCAGAGGGCTACGTGCGCGTAAAAACACGCACGCAGGGTCTGGGTCTTCTTCTCCATGGCTGAGAAGAAGCTCCAATGGCTCCAAAACTTCAAGGCATCATAAAAACACGCACGCTGCGTACGTGAAAAGTCACGCACGTAAGAGAGCTGCGTACGTGAAATGTCACGCACGCATGAGAGCAGCGTACGCGAAAGCAGGCAAGCAGAGGGCTACGTACGCGTAAAAACACGCACGCTGCGTACGTGAAAAGTCACACACGCAAGAGAGCTGCGTACGTGAAAAGTCACGCACGCATGCGAGCAGCGTACGCGAAAAGTCACGCACGCTAGAGAGCTGCGTACGTGAAAAATCACGCACGCATGAGAGCAGCGTACGCGAAAAGTCACGCACGCAAGAGAGCTGCGTACGTGAAAAGTCACGCACGCTAGAGAGCAGCGTACGCGAAAAGTCACGCACGCAAGAGAGCTGCATACGTGAAAAGTCACGCACGCATGAGAGCAGCGTACGCAAAAAGTCACGCACGCTAGAGAGCTGCGTACGTCAAAAGTCACGCTCGCATGAGAGCAGCGTACGCGAAAAGTCACGTACGCAAGAGAGCTGCGTACGTGAAAAGTCACGCACGCTAGAGAGCTGCGTACGTGAAAAGTCTCGCACACAGGAGAGCAGCATAAGTGCAAAAGCACGCAAGCAGAGGGCTACGTACGCGTAAAAACACGCACGCAGGGTCTGGGTCTTCTTCTCCATGGCTGAGAAGAAGCTCCAATGGCTCCAAAACTTCAAGGCATCATAACTTGGCCATCCGAACTCCAAATCCAGATTTCCAAAGTTCTAACCAAGGTGGAATTGAACTCTCTTCCACATGGAAACATCAAAACCCATAGAAATCCAACTTAAGTAGATCAAAACCATGCAAAACCAAAAATAGGGAAAACCTAGATCTAGAACAATGGAGACTCCAAATCACAAAATTCCAAGTACTAATGTTGATCACCATGTCCTACTCTAGCAAATGGACAAATAAAAGAGGGTCCTCATGTGGTGGCAAGGTGCACTTGCCTATGGGTGCGTGTGTGTAGAGGAAGGAGAAGAGTGTTGTGTTGAGGAAGGAGAAGAAGAAATAAATGGTGGTTTATGAGGAGAGAGAAAGGTTGGTGGAGTTTTAAAGAGGGTGGGGTGTGGTGTGTTGAGGGTGGAGTATTGGTTAAGGTGATCCAATGCTCATTAAACCAAACCAAATCCAATCCAATTAAAACCGAGCCATGTCAAAATTCGAAATACGAGAAATACCGAAATTCTACAAGTTGAGAAAAAATAAAATATATGCCAAAATCCAGATACGAGTATAAATACGAAATACGGAAAATACGGGAATGAGGGTGACATAGTGTGATTCAAATCAGAGTTGGTTCATAAAGTACGATATTGGACTGGACTTATATGTTTTTTTTTTAAAAAAAATTCACATAATCTTACCCCATATTCGATGTAGAACTAAATTATAAACTTCATCCACTTGAGAAGAGAGCCTCTACAATTTGATTATACGAATGAGCATTCAGCGCAATCTGATTTAAACCAATTAGAGCTGTCCCAACCAGCCTCATTACTTTTGACTATAATACCACTTGTTAGAAATGCGGTGTGATTTGAATCAGAGTTGACCATTGAGATATGATATTATACTGAGCTTAAAAGAAATTTACATCTAAGGTAAGATAACAAAATTAGTACAAAGCTAGAGCTAGATAAGTGCTTAGTCCATTATTAGTGAAGGTTTGATGCAGACAATTAGTTTTGTACTTAACAAGGAGTTCATTTCAAAGTCATGGTGGCCGTATAGAAAAGAAAAGAAAAGAAAAGAAAAGGGACGCCCTAGTACCATGAGATTCTAGGTTGTCAGTGATTTGTGCTTATGTAGTAGGAAAAGTTCGGACAGTCCAAAAAATGAACCTGAAAAAATTTCGAATGCCACGTACCAACACGTGATTGGATGAAAAATAAATAAAAGAACGCCGCGTTGGTTCCCCGGACGGTCTTGATAGAAGCGTTTTATGTAGTAACTTGGTTGCCAATCTTTTCATTTTGAAACTGCGCTAGACATTTAGCCTGCCTTCTATTATCCCTTCTGCTCCAAACACCTTTTATTTTGTAACATTATTTTTTTAACTCCCACCGTAACTGAAAGAAATAAGCCATCTCTTCATAAAATCGAACCCACTATGTATTTTTTTGAACCTTTTTTTCTTTCTAACTCCCTGTTAGTTCCGAAGAAATATTTAAAGAGTAGAGAGATTCAAGAAAGACGTAGAGACTTCGCAAGACTCAAATTATGCTCTCTAGCCAACACCAAAAAATGTGTAGATATTTTGCAAGACACAAAATCTGCTATCTAGCTAACTCAAATGAAGAACTAAGAATAAGTTACAAACTGACCTCCAAAAAAATCCAAAATACAACAATAAACTCAAGAGTGTTTTTTTTCTTTACATTTCAAGACGCTACAATGAGATAGAACAAAAACTACAAAATAAAAGACTCAAAAGAAAACTTCAGGCTGGGGTGAACAAAGTCACCGATGCTCAAAACAATACTCACCCTATATGCAATCTGCTCCTAGGAACCACCAAGTTCAGATATGAACATCTGAAACGCTCTTGGTCACTCTCGTAAGACTTGGAAACTCAAAGATTGAGTAAACTGATGCAGGTGCATAGACTTTCTGCAATGCGCGCATAGACTTGTTGTTGCCGCATAGACTTTTTGGAATGACATTTGTTGCCCTCACTTTCTCTCTCTTCCAACTATAAATAAATGAGAAGAATGGTGCTCTATTAATAAAACAGACTAACACCTATGCGTGCATATGAAAGTACATGCACGCATACGCTATGCACAGGCCAACCAAATTCCAAGAAATCTTCGGCATAGAGTACTATGCGTGCAGCGTGTCGTGTGCTAACAGTGCCGTCTGCACCATCTGCCGAAAGCAAAGGCGTATGACCGCATCTGTTAGCACCAAAAACAACCACGCGTATGTGCCTAGCGCATGACTGCATACACGCCTGGTCGCATACACGTCATGCCGCATATGAGCCTTGTTGCATAGCACCTAACGCCTGGTCGCATACACGTCACACCTGACTGCATACACGCCTGGTCTCATTATTCGCAGAGGAAAACAGACTAATGTGATGTCAGTCTGCTCAATATTTGTTCTTGATTTCATTTATTTGGTCAATTTGTTAAGTTTCTCTTGAAAGTGGTTATTCATGTTTCTGGTTGTCCATTGATCTCTGAATAGTTTTATAATCACACTTTAAATATTGACTATTATCCCTTTTTTTTTTGTAAAACAAAGTGATTAATAATATATTCATACATGAGAATAGTAGCATTTTTCTTGTCCACTATAAGGACATTTTGACTAATAAGTAATAAATACAACAAGAAAGAGACATTCACAGTAGAATCAATTTGGAGAGAGGAGCGTACATTCTCGTTCGTCTATAATACTATAATAAATTAAGATAAATTACTATAAGCTTAGTCCTGTAATAATAATTTGATCAAACTCATTTAGTCACAGTTGATCCTGGCCTTTATCCTTGACTTTCTTCCGAACTTCTTTGACACACGGATAACACTCATAACATTCGAGAGTGTCCTGCACATAGGAGGGAACCATCCCAACAGAAACAATATTTCTGTCTTCCGAAGACCAAATAAGCTTTCAACATAACACTTACCACATTACATAAGCTTTCAAATAACACTTTCTAAGAAAATATTGGAACTTAAGTTTGGACTTGGACATAGGGTTGTATAATTGTTTCACATGACTCTTGGCGAAGCTTTATATATTCTCATAGAGAGAACTAGTATGTGGCATTATATGACTTTCCTTTCTGAGTAATAACTAGGAGGACAAACTGCTCGACTCAATAGTAAAACGTAAGGCTTATTGAATTTGAAGTTACATTACCAGAAAAACCTTACATACACATCTCTTGTGAGTTATGATTGAAAGTGGAAAATATACAAATAAGTTTCAGAGAAGGTCCCTGAGTGTAGTAAGAACTGCTGCTGGTTTTTCCTGCAAGTGCACAACAGAAACATTAACATGGGAACCTTGTGCAAAGAAACAACTAAAACTAGGGGTGTACATTTGTTGGTTAATCGACTGATATACAACTTTGGTGGCCGAATCGACTTAGTAGGTTATACAAATTATATAACTGAACCTGACCCATATATCTTTGATAAACGAATGGCAAACCGACTAGATATGTCGGTCGGTCGGTTAATTCGATTAAAACTTATAGGTAGTTTAGCTCAATTGATATACCATTAACAATTTTTTTGGAGCTTAAAAACATTCACAATTTGGTTCAATATGACTAATATAACACAATATTTGAAGTTTGTTAAATCAAATCTTCTTAATTTCAATATCTAGCTAATAAGATCAAAAAATGTCAGCCAACATAGAACTATAACAATACAAGTTGATAGCCAGAGGAAATACCTAAACTTGCTCACGAGTTGTGTAAAAAGAAGTATTATAGTCACCTTCTATTTGCATCGAATTGCTCTGATTAGGGTTCTAATGTTTTAGGATTATGTTGGGAGTTCTTAATGGAAAGTAAGGATAGATTGAGTAAGAGAACAACATGTGTTGGAAGAAGAGAAAATAGTGATTCTCTGGCTCCAAACCCTTTTTTTTTAATTATTTTGTAGCATCCTAAAGTATTGTCAAGGAGATGCGTCTAAAGAAAAGAAGGAAAAAAACATATTGGTTGTTATGATATCTGAAAAAGCAAGGCTAGAGCTTTTGTTCAGTTTCAACTAATAGTCTAATACGTTTTTTTGGGTCTAACTAGAAAAGCATAACTGAGCCAACCAAGTTTATAGGACTAAACCAAATCGAGCTCTAATTTGTTCAGTCGGTAACCCATATTTTAGGTTAATCATGAACACCCCTAACTAAACTATTTGACAGTTAGATTTTTCGTACTACATCTTGATCTTTATTTGTCTTTTCCCCTATATCTTATGGGTGCGTAGCTCACACTGCAGCAATCGTTTTTCTTGATGAGCGTCACTAATCTATGTTGCAGGAACGCTCTCATCTTAGTAACATGTTGTGCCTAAGATTATATATTGTGTTTGTCATTGTCATATCCTAGTTTAGCTTTGGTACCATACAAGCAGGGTTATGGATCAGAACCGTACCGCAACCTCAACGCGATATATTTGGACTATTATCCAGACAAGTATACATTGTCTTTTGTTACATTATTTTTCATAATTCATACTTTAGTACGTGTTTTTACTTTTGGACTTTCTTTTCATTTGAGGTTGACCTATCAATTCTTAAATTCCTGCGTCCGTGCCGCATGCGAGTTTGAGGGATTCGAATTGTTTTCCATGATGTTTAGGGTTCTAACCTGGGTAGGAAGGTTATCTGATCTATCCGAGGTGTTGTGCTGAATGGGGAGCCCTTGCTCGTTGTAGAGGATTAGACCGCTGAAGTGAGGCAGCTCGCACCTCTCCCCCATCAGTATCCTCCTCTGCCACAGCGGCGAGATCACCGTCGCCGCCCCGATGCTCCCCTTATCGGCCACCTGATCTGCCAACTTGCTACCGTCGTTCCGATTCAACCAACACAATGTCATTATCTTCTTGACTGCCTCCCAAGCCTGCACCCCGAGATTTCCAACTTCCGGCGACACGGTTCCTGCTTCGACATGATCAGCTTTCTTCTTCCTCAGAGCCGCAAGGGCGCACAGGCCTACAGCTGCTGCGACGACAGCGAGGAAGAGGAGCAATGCCCGGTGTACCGAAACGCTCCATTGGCCGCTGGGAGCCTCTTGAGCGTCCATAGATAACTTGGTTGGTTCCTGGACTAGACGGGTTAAGATGGTCAGAGATGGAGGAGGCAACATTTCTCTTTTTTTTCCTGCAGCTATTTGCTCGCTGTGTTAGCAACAATAAATAGCCATTCCTTCGTTGGTAGATTACTCGTGAGCTCATGCCGCTGATTCGACAACTGATATTAACTGCTATCAGTACTCTGTCAGTACACTAGATATCCGGTCTTGGTAAGGTTGGACTTTTCGGCTTAGTTAAGTTTCGTGTCGGACACAAGTTCGGATATTTCAAAGTACATTAGGACACATCAAAATAAAAGGAAACACTAATAGTCATCAGCACAATTTCTAGCCGTTGCTAGAACACTAAAACCTCGTACGTCGAAGAAAAATTATTTGAATGGAGAAGGAAGACGAAAGGAACGGTGGACAGAGAGAGTTGCACCAGAAGTTGCATGACCAATCAGGATCGGCCCTGGGGTAAGCCGGACAAGCAGGCTTGGATAACCCTCCCGTCAGGGCAACCCGGCAACCCCCCAATACCCCTAAGTCCCAAACTCTCCGCCAAGAGAGCCTTCGCGGTCCATCCTAACTCTTTTCTGTCAATTGAAGTAGCTAGCAATCCACTATGTCCATATTTTGAGTTCGCACTGGAAGATCTCGAGTAGCTCAAGAAGAGGAACTCGGAATCCGAGCTCCACGACGTCGTCAGAACCGGAGACTTCGATGCGCTGCCAACCCCACTCGCCATCAATTTTTTGATATCTTCTTTTGGAGTAGAGGTCAAATGGTAACCAAATTTAGCTCCGTCTAGGGCAACCCAACCCCGTGGTCCGGCCCTGTGACTAATTGTTCTTCAAGACTCTTCATATTGGCTACTGATGTAAGTTGTAACCAATGCTTCTTTTAGTTGTGCTTAATTAAGAGCAATAGTTTAGATACACAAACAAATTAAAGAAGTCCCCAAAAGACAACTACTGTGCACCTAAAATCATATAAACATCTAAAATAGTGTTTCAAAATTGTGGTTTTGTACACGGTGGATGATAGTTCTTAGAGGCTAAACAAGATTTATACAATGAAATGTTAGGCCCCAAGGCTTCCATAGCAGTAACCAACTAACAAGAACAAAGCTTTCCTTAAAAAAAAAAAGCAGTAGGTCAGAACATGATACATTTGCATAAATTATTTATTAATTTTTCTTTCTTTCTTTATTTATCTATATATCAAGAGTTTTCGAAAAATATGTTTTAATTAAGTTTCATCTTCCTTACATATGGGCTCAAATTTTATGGCCCATATATATTGTAACGTCCCAGTCCCAAAATACGTAGGACTAGGCATACGAAACATGCCAGCTGCATGCATACGAAGAATACTCCAATATGTGGAATCCTCGTACGCATACATAAGCTGTAAATCACAGGCCAATCACAAATAACTATATCTCATCCACAAAATCACAAGAGAAAGTAATAGTCCAGATAGTATCAAATAAAAGAGTCAAAAGATAGATAGCCGGGTGGAAACAAATCCACTACCAAACAGCTATAATATAATCTAAGATACTAGAGTTCAACTTCTAAAAATAAATGAAAGATACAAGTAAGGGAAGAATCAGACATCGTCAGAGGGTGAGATATCCTCGATAGAAAACGAAGGTGCTAAACCGAGTCCGTGCTCCTGGGGCAATCCTGACCATCTACACCTGGAGAGATCACCAGGTCCTCAGCGGGACATAACAAGATACAGAGAAACATGCCATCTAAACTGAATATAAACTGCTCACAATAATCCGGATCATGACATGGTTCAGCACTTTATCATCGAAGTAGTGAACCACACCTACAACCAAACAAGGACAAGGAGTGGTACACTAGTTCGTGACAAAATACTGTTCCAAGCCATGAACGGTATAGTACACAACCATATGGAAAAGTATATACACCTACGGATAAAGGTCATCTAACCATTCTAAGTGGAATGCATTTTAAGAACAGTTCATGGTCGCATGACTACCGGGTCAAGTCAGGAAAATATCAATGCAGTACAGTACCTCAGTAGCGAGTCACAACACCATATACTATTCCTCAGTATCGAGCGAGTCTATAGCATATAGTCTACCTATCGTTCCTCAGTAGTGAGCGAGTCTACGATATATAGGGTGGTAGTCAACTTCCAATCATGTTCTCCCCGTCCAATGCCGACTCATAACTGCTAAGTCTTCTAGCATGCAACTCTATTAGCAGTTATTTCCTAACGCACGTCCTCACGTATCGGTGGCCAACCAACTACGCAAGTACGAGACCTATATGAGACTCGTGATTCGTGTAACACATGTGACAAGGCCAATGAATGTATCAAAACTTAGGGTAGTCTTCTTAACTTTAAGTCGATGCATAATAATAAAGCAATAGAAATAAAACTAAACAGTTAATTGCATGAAATATATTAAGACAATAAGTAAGAAAATAAAACTAAATCAGCATGCTAACTGGCAGTAAATAAGCAGAATATAATGGCAAGGTATCTTGCCTGAGGGTAGTGCGAGATGTAGCAAAATCCGACAGTCAGAATCGTCAACTCGAAAGTCAAAATCCACAGGGAGCTCCGGATGCTGAAACAAATATCACGAACGAGTTTGGAATAAAAGATATACCTAGGAAACGCCTGTCCAAAAGTTAAATTCCGGAACAGGGACAAAATCGTAATTTCGGGTCAAAACGATGTCCGCCGTTGGACCCGCTTTGCACCGAAATGCGCGCCAGAACCTACGGTCTCTAAAGTCGTCAAACTACATGTCTACAGGTCCGGTTTGAGGAGACGAACTCAACGGTATGTCCAATTTTGGATTCCGATGAGCCGTGCACAAATTTGCCCGTTAGAGCGGGTCGCGGGCCCGCCAAATAGGCGTTCCACTCCACCTTCTCAGAATCGGACCAAACTTGGCATACAGGACCAAAAAAATGATACGGTCTTGCTGGCGTAAGTTTCGTCTCGATACGACGAACGTACACGAAGTTATGGCCAAGTTTGCAAAAGGTCGATACAATGGTATTTCGACGGATACGTACTGATTTCGTCGCGCACACGCAAGGAAATCGAGTTCCATCAGTTCCCACACGTCGCCAACATCCATACGCACCTTTTGATGCATATAGTGTGCGACCACGTTGCCCAGTTTGTCGGGGCGTACGCCGTATCGGTTAATTTTTCTAAATTTTTAGTTTTTGTAAACAAGTTTTTCTCTAAGTTTAGGTTCAGAAATTTCTACATACAGGAAACGAAACTATAAACTAAATAATGGAATTTAAAGTGCTATATGGGGTCTAAATAATTGTTCAAAAAGTTTTTCGAAAAGTCTACTGGTTTGACGGGAACAAGCCCTTAAACATGGGTACATGGTTCTGTGTATCCTGCTGTAGAAATTAGTGTTTTCGGAATATTTGCATCAGATTTTCGACGTGATGGTTCGACAATAAGGAAAAACAACTGTTGGGTCGTCTACGGGGTCATGTGGGCTTTATCTAGGAATTTCTAGATCGAAAAGTTATCAAGTAGAATCGAAGAAAGGTTCGAGGAAAGTTGAATACCTGGCGGTGTTTAGAAACAGGGCATCTCTGTTTCGGGATCGGTTTCGACGTACTTGGCAGTGCTTCGATGCACGCCCGGTGGTCGCAGGCGGCCTGGGATGTGCGCCTGGGGAATTCTCCTGGGTCTGGGGGTCGTCAGGATGCACGGGGTCGGCGGCGAGTTGTTAGGGTTTGGGGGTTCCCGATCGATCTCCTCGCGTATGCTGTTGCTCCTCTGGTATAAGTATATCTCGGTTATACTTAATATACACTGGCCAATGGCTCGGGTGTAATTCTGTGGGCCGGCTCAGCTACTGTTCCCTTCGGGGAACAGTGGGCTGTGTTTCTTCTTTTTTTTTTCTTCTTGTTTTTTTTTTTTTGGCTTTCGTTTCACGCTGTGTATTGGAATGGCCAGGCTCGGCCTGGCGAAAGCACTGTTCCTTGGAACAGTACTGACGTCATGCTGACGTCATCAAATTTTTTTTTCTTTTTCTCCTAATTTATTTATATAACATATATTTTTATATATCTATATGTATATATCTATACATACCTGAAAAATCTATTTAAAACCAAGTAAAAATTTAAATATTATCTATCTAAATATCTAATATAATAAACACAAGTACATGTATATAATTTACTTGATAATAGAATCAATATTAATAAATAACTAAAAGTATATATTAAATTAATTTCTAAGAATACATTAATAATAATAGTATAATAAAAAAATAATTCCATGATGATTTTGGCGAACATATACTGCACCCCTTATCCGGGTCCAAAAAAATTTTATACAAATATTAAACTTTATTTAATAATAATAATAATAACCCATAAATTGCGTAAATTTATTTTGAAGTCTTTTTAAATAAATCTTAAAAAAAAATCAGGGGTTTTACATCCTACCCAACTTACAAGAATTTCGTCCTCGAAATTTAGGAATAATAGGGTAGATGGGATTGAGGGGTAGAAGGTGTAGTTTAAGGATATAGCCACATGACTAAAGTGATACCTTGGATCCATTTCTCAAGTAGAGTGCATTGCCTCTCTAAGACAAGAACAATAAAGGCTTCAAGTTGATGCTATTGTGTACAAATAAGAAGTTCATAGGCGACGAAAATAATTCAAAAGAGAATTGCCAAGGCTGTCGCGGATGAGACTCTAGGGTCATGTTTTACTATGTCTCCATCCACGTAGGGTAATATAAGTACAACGAACCAAAGTGCAATAGGTTGATCAGACCATCATGCATCGGTTCTGATTAGACAATATGTTAGTGAGTGCACCCAATAACACATACGTCATGAACAAGCTCGATAAAAGGGTAAGCTTGCAAAACTAAGACTAAACTATCAGCATAAGGTAGTCAAAATATACCAGAGGTAGTGATGAAGGAAATTAAATAGTCCAAGACATTTTAAAATCAAGTCTTGTCCGAAGTGTGGGCCTACGCAGTTGGCTTGGTTGCCTAGCTAAGTTAGTGTCCTCTAAATTTATAGTCTAAGTAGACTTATCAACATGGGTCACAAGGAAAAAGGCTTCGTTGGGCCGTGAGGTATTCTACCCAACTTACAAGAGTTAAGCTAGTAGTGTGATGGGACAATGGGTCAAATAATCAAGATAAAGCACAAATTAAAGCATTTAAGGAATTAAGTAGAACACAATCACATATAACGTTAAAAGACTTAGTCAAGGTTGGATCTCTAATTGAAGTCAAAAAGTATTTGGTATCATGGTAGAGGTTATAGTTTAGTCATTTTGACCAGAAAGTCATATAAAAAAATAGAGTACAAGGACACGTATTTTAGTGGAACATGATATACCTAGATGATGGTGAGCTCGTCTAGATCTTGTATATGAAATTTGTTTGAAGGTAACAGCTGGTCTCATGCTCCAAATAGCAAGGTCACGATCGATGACACCAAATGATCTAAATAGACAGTGGGTGTTCATGAGGCACTAATTTATCATCTAACGGAAACCAATTTATCCTAATCAATTGGTAAAAGAAGTCTAGAGGGCATTCAATCTATAATCTCCAGAAATTCCTCTCTCGGAACTAAAACAAGGCACGAATTTATGATTGATAAAGTTAGTAATATTCCAAGTCGTGGTATCATATCTTGACTTGAAATCAAGGGTAACAGATAACATGATGCGGTAGATATGAATCAAGGATGAAGTAATTGTGGATAGATGGAAGAATATCGTGTATGTCATACTTGTGTTCCCAGGGGAATTCTCCTAGCTCGAAACACTATAATGACACACGAACCGAGGACATGGGCCATTTCACATATACAAGGTCTACAAAAAGATATCTAACTCTAAGACATGTATTGGAGATCCCTTTTGACCAATTCCTTAATCGATATTCTACGCAAATCTGGCTATGATACGGTTTATGGGTTTACTAAAGGTGTTTGTAGGTAGTACCTTGCAGTGCAGTTGGTAACTCTTAATCCGAATGTGTTTAAGAAGAACGAGATAACTACTCTACGCATGAATATGACACTAATGAAGGTGCACCAATAATGTATTAACTAGAATAATACATGTGGTATCTGTCAACTCGGGAAGGGTGTCTAGCACTGCCATGGTGAATGCTTGTCCTTGTCTTAGATTATTCATCTCTTCTCCAGCAGGTCCATACTCTGGTGTCTGGCCCTCTAAGGCTGGTCCCTCCTGATATTCTTCTAAAGAAAGTGGTTGTGGTGCACTTGGTCCGAGAGTTATTGGCCCTCGTAACTGTTGCTATGATGGTGCTGGAGCTATACTGGGTATGGCATGTCGGTTGGGACAATCTCGAAGTTTATGCTCATTGGAACCGCAATTGAAGCAACACTTTAGTCGTCGACGACAGTCCTTCTGCTGGTGCCCTCTCCTTCCACAAAACTGGCAGGTTATTGTACTGGGAATTTGGTAGGGCACGACTTGTTGTTGATATTATGCAGTAAGTCGTCGTTCGGGGCCTCTTGAACCAAGTTGAACTGGAAAGTCTATCGAGGCATAGTATCTTTGAGTTTGTTGTTTTTCCATGTGAAGGATCTCCTGACTTTTTGCTTCTTCTAATACTGCGGCATGCGAAATTCTGGATTGCACAGTGGTGTGTGTTTTAAGCTCGGGCCTTAATCCATTATGAAATCTTTTTGTCTTCTCCTTCTCCGTTGGCATCAATCCTTCGGCAAATCTGCTTAGTCGGCTAAATTCTGCATCATATTCGTCAACCGACTTGTCGCCTTGTTTGAGGTGGAGGAACTGATCATACAATACATTCCGAGCAGCGGTTGGAAAGTACCTCCCGTTGAAGAGTTTATAGAACTCTTTCCATGACTGATGGGTACCCAAGCGCCTCTCCTCCGTCTTCTAGCAATGATGGGCATTGTCCTCGAGTAATAAATCAACTGTGGTCATCCAGTCTTCTTTAGGCAACTGTGATGCCCTCAACTTCTTCTCGGTGCTAATAAGCCATGAAGAAACTTCTAGTGGGCCTTCGGTACCTTTAAAAGTCTTCGAATTCATTTGGGTGAAATCTGGAATACTGCCTACGTATGAATGGGGCCCTGGTGGAGGTGCTGGTACTTGGGCTGGTGGTGGAGATGGGGGCCTATTACGTGGGATCATCACGTCTTGTCTCAATAGCTCATTTTGCTGCCACTGAGCCCGCAATAAAGTATAAAGGAACCGATCGGTATCATCTCCATCAATCGGGCATAGGCATCTGCGGTCCAGCTTGAGGTAGATTCTGATGAAGGGGTGATGAAGTATACCCTCCTTGGGGTACAGGGGTCTGCTGAACAGGCTGAACTAACTGGGGTTCAGAGCCTTGGGGATGCTGGTGAGTAGGTGGGGTCGTCTGGTCTGGCTGAGAAGGCATGGTTGAGGTTGCTATAGGATGCTGTGAGTGAATTTGCTCCTCTTAGGCTGCCGAGAGTCCTGGTGTGATGGCAAGTGGTGCAGCACTACCGCTATGAGGATTCATTTTCTAGCACGAGATATAGAATTTTTGTTAGAACAATTTCAAGCTAGATGCAAGTCAAGCAATCAAATGAGAGTTTGAAGAGGAATCAAGGAAGGTATCAAACATGTGGATGAGATGCCTAATTTCTAATCCTATATGCAGGCTCGTATCAGCACAGTTATGTAGCCGATACGATATGCTCTGACCTGCATGGGCCACCACAAAAACATGTAACGTCCCAGTCCCAAAATACGTAGGACTAGGCATACGAAACATGCCAGCTGCATGCATACGAAGAATACTCCAATATGTGGAATACTCGTACGCATACATAAGCTGTAAATCACAGGCCAATCACAAATAACTATATCTCATCCACAAAATCACAAGAGAAAGTAATAGTCCAGATAGTATCAAATAAAAGAGTCAAAAGATAGATAGCCGGGTGGAAACAAATCCACTACCAAACAGCTATAATATAATCTAAGATACTAGAGTTCAACTTCTCAAAATAAATGAAAGATACAAGTAAGGGAAGAATCAGACATCGTCAGAGGGTGAGATATCCTCGATAGAAAACGAAGGTGCTAAACCGAGTCCGTGCTCCTGGGGCAATCCTGACCATCTACACCTGGAGAGATCACCAGGTCCTCAGCGGGACATAACAAGATACAGAGAAACATGCCATCTAAACTGAATATAAACTGCTCACAATAATCCGGATCATGACATGGTTCAGCACTTTATCATCGAAGTAGTGAACCACACCTACAACCAAACAAGGACAAGGAGTGGTACACTAGTTCGTGACAAAATACTGTTCCAAGCCATGAACGGTATAGTACACAACCATATAGAAAAGTACATACAGCTACGGATAAAGGTCATCTAACCATTCTACGTGGAATGCATTTTAAGAACAGTTCATGGTCGCATGACTACCGGGTCAAGTCAAGAAAATATCAATGCAGTACAGTACCTCAGTAGCGAGTCACAACACCATATACTATTCCTCAGTATCGAGCGAGTCTATAGCATATAGTCTACCTATCGTTCCTCAGTAGCGAGCGAGTCTACGATAGATAGGGTGGTAGTCAACTTCCAATCATGTTCTCCCCGCCCAATGTCGACTCATAACTGCTAAGTCTTCTAGCATGCAACTCTATTAGCAGTTATTTCCTAACGCACGTCCTCACGTATCGGTGGCCAACCAACTACGCAAGTACGAGACCTATATGAGACTCGTGATTCGTGTAACACATGTGACAAGGCCAATGAATGCATCAAAACTTAGGGTAGTCTTCTTAACTTTAAGTCGATGCATAATAATAAAGTAATAGAAATAAAACTAAACAGTTAATTGCATAAAATATATTAAGACAATAAGTAAGAAAATAAAACTAAATCAGCATGTAACTGGCAGTAAATAAGCAGAATATAATGGCAAGGTATCTTGCCTGAGGGTGGTGCGAGATGTAGCAAAATCCGACAGTCAGAATCGTCAACTCGAAAGTCAAAATCCACAGGGAGCTCTGGATGCTGAAACAAACATCACGAACGAGTTTGGAATAAAATATATACCTAGAAAACGCCTGTCCAAAAGTTAAATTCTGGAACAGGGGCAAAATCGTAATTTTGGGTCAAAACGATGTCCGCCGTTGGACCCGCTTTGCACCAAAATGCGCGCCAGAACCTACGGTCTCTAAAGTCGTCAAACTATATGTCTACGTGTCCGGTTTGAGGAGACGAACTCAACGGTATGTCCAATTTTGGATTCCGATGAGCCGTACACAAATTCGCCCGTTAGAGCGGGTCGCGGGCCCGCCAAATAGGCGTTCCACTCCACCTTCTCAGAATCGGACCAAACTTGGCATACAGGACCAAAAAAATGATACGGTCTTGCTGGCGCAAGTTTCGTCTCGATACGACGAACGTACATGAAGTTATGACCAAGTTTGCAAAAGGTCGATACGGGGGTATTTCGACGGATACGCACTGATTTCGTCGCGCACACGCAAGAAAATCGAGTTCCGTCAGTTCTCACACGTCGCCAACATCTATACGCGCCTTTCGATGCATATAGTGTGCGACCACGTCGCCCGGTTTGTCGGGGCGTACGCCGTATCGGTTAATTTTTCTAAATTTTTAATTTTTGTAAACAAGTTTTTCTCTAAGTTTAGGTTCAGAAATTTCTACATACAGGAAACAAAACTATAAACTAAATAATGGAATTTAAAGTGCTATATGGGGTCTAAATAATTGTTCAAAAAGTTTTTTGAAAAGTCTACTGGTTTGACGGGAACAAGCCCTTAAACAAGGGGTACATGGTTCTGTGTATACTGCTGTAGAAATCAGTGTTTTCAGAATATTTGCATCAGATTTTCGACGTGATGGTTCGACAATAAGGAAAAACAACTGTTGGGTCGTCTACGGGGTCATGTGGGCTTTATCTAGGAATTTTTAGATCGAAAAGTTATCAAGTAGAATCGAAGAAAGGTTCGAGGAAAGTTGAATACCTGGCGGAGTTTAGAAACAGGGCATCTCTGTTTCGGGATCGGTTTCGACGTACTTGGCAGTGCTTCGATGCACGCCCGGTGGTCGCAGGCGGCCTGGGATGTGCGCCTGGGGAATTCTCCTGGGTCTGGGGGTCGTCAGGATGCACGGGGTCGGCGGCGAGTTGTTAGGGTTTGGGGGTTCCCGATCGATCTCCTCGCGTATGCTGTTGCTCCTCTGGTATAAGTATATCTCGGTTATACTTAATATACACTGGCCAATGGCTCGGGTGTAATTCTGTGGGCCGGCTCAGCTACTGTTCCCTTCGGGGAACAGTGGGCTGTGTTTCTTTTTTTTCTTCTTTTTTTTTGGCTTTCGTTTCACGCTGTGTATTGGAATGGCCAGGCTCGGCCTGGCGAAAGCACTGTTCCTTGGAACAGTGCTGACGTCATGCTGATGTCATCAAATTTTTTTTCTTTTTCTCCTAATTTATTTATATAACATATATTTTTATATATCTATATGTATATATCTATACATACCTCAAAAATCTATTTAAAACCAAGTAAAAATTTAAATATTATCTATCTAAATATCTAATATAATTAAACACAAGTACATGTATATAATTTACTTGATAATAGAATCAATATTAATAAATAACTAAAAGTATATATTAAATTAATTTCTAAGAATACATTAATAATAATAGTATAATAATAAAATAATTCCATGATGATTTTGGCGAACATATACTGCACCCCTTATCCGGGTCCAGAAAAATTTTATACAAATATTAAACTTTATTAAATAATAATAATAATAATAACCCATAAATTGCGTAAATTTATTTTGAAGTCTTTTTAAATAAATCTTAAAAAAAAAATTAGGGGTTTTACATATATATAGGCTCTACACCAACAACTACGTATCTATAGTTTTGATATATTCCTCGAGTTAGTATAGTGCCCCGCTCCCGTTGGGACGAAGCACTATGTAATAGGCTCGTGCCAAGTCAGACATGGTCGGGAACATAGATGGCTAGTCTGACTCGACGACGGGTTTGGTATACAAAAACCATGGCATCAATAAAATCGATTTGGACGAGTGATATGATTACCGTTCCAACTAATGGATCGACTACTGTTGGAATAAGTCCTAGATACGGTAGGCGGCGTCTTGGCGAAGGAACTCTAAAGAGAGCGACGCAATCCGTCTGCCGTTGGTTTTATTGGTTTTCTTGGCTTTCTGAACGAATTGTTGCGTGGATTTGATAGTGTGCTTTCGCATCGATTTCTGAATGCGTCTTTAAGAATTTCGAAGGAAGGATTGAAGAAAGGGTTCTAATTCGATGTTCGTGCCATTGCAGGAGTTCGTGTAACTGACGCTTGACCGTCGCGAAGCATTCTCCTACTCTCGGCGCATTCTCCTTAGGTGGGTGGTTCTTCGGTCCCTTCTTTTCTACTCCTTCCCTCCAACTAAATTCTTAAAGTTCAACGTTCAAATCGATGATGCTAACGGGATGTATGCTTGCCACTAAGATCAAGAGCTCGGAATAATATATCAACCGAGAGAAGTTAACTCTGAATTGATAGGTTCACACTAAGTAGAGAAAAGATAAAGTTCTAAGAAAGAGATAGAATATATTTTATGCCATGCAAAACACAACGATGAAAACCTTAGTTGCGGTACATCATGCCTCGGAGAATTTGGTGCCTACGGGAATGCTAAATCAGAACGTACGGTTTTGGGGAAAATGACCCTTGCACGAGTAGGAATGATTATGTGACTTGATAATGGTTACACTATGCAATTTACTTCATACATATTAAACTGTTCATACATTCGCATGGTCAAGGATGACTTGTGCACAAGGTGAGCTTTCCTCGAGACGGTACCCGGGGCCCTGGGACCGAATCGGTCTAGGAGAAAATTATGAAAATCGTGCTTCGGCACGAGGCATTGCGAGACCTCCAGTTAGGCTCGCTACCTGGACTGGAGGGCGCGTCGCAAGGCTACGTAATCGTCCTTCATGGTGTCGATATCACCAATGACCGTATATAGGATAGATTGCATGCTCACCTATTGTCTTGTGCAGATGGTAAGTATCATGTATATTTTGTGCAGGAAAGGAGCACGGCCGTGGTAAGAATGCCTTTAAATTGGTTATATGTTATCGTTTAAAATGTGCCTTCGATATGAACTGTAATTCATATAGTTCTAAATAGAAAGATCACTTCGTATGCTAGAATCCTTAATAAGCAGTGTCGGTTTAGACGAGTGGGTTCGTCCCATCCACTAGCAAGTGTGCTAACCCCCAACTCCCCAGGTAACGAGTGCGCTGCGGGAGCTCGAGACTAGACCTGAAGCTGAAGAACGGGAGGCGGCACGAAGCTATTCTATTTTGAAGTATTTTGAAGCCCAACTCAGATCGAAGGCTTTGTTCAAATGTATAAAGGGGCGTGAATGTATGGAACGACAAGGATTATTTCAGGGCAAGCTTGTCGAGAGTTTTTCTTTTGTGTTTCAAGATGTAGCCGCAACGGCATATGTAATATAAAAATGACCTTGCACATACTTTGCAAGCTTATGAATAAAAAGCTAAATTTCTTCCTATGCTATGTCTTCAACTCTCTACACTGTTTAATTTCAATGCGTCGAGTCAAAAAAGAATTTCCAATTGCACATCCTTGTCTTGTGCAAGTCCATTAAAGACTTGCACGGCATCACGTCCCGACCCGTGGGGATCGATTTATATCGAGTCAAGGCGATGGCAACCGATTCAACGAGTCGGGGCATGACAAGTTGGTATCAGAGCATGGTTCACACCTCGGACCTTTCAAAATACTTGCTTTTAGATGATGCCGTTGCGATTTTTCAAAAACTATGCTTTTCGACATATGCGACCTGAAATAATCGTTACATACATATAAGCCCGTAAATATTTTGAGAATACTAACGGGTTTGCTCAATTTTGTAGGAATGACGGAAAGACTGGGTGTCCCTACTGTCAACGCCACATTGATTAGAACGGATAGCACCGAAGGTGCAACGCCTAGCGAATCAGCCATGGAGCGACTACTACGCCTCATGGAACTCCAACAATGTCAGTCAGAGATACAGCAACGACAGCTGCAAGAACAGATCCAGGCCCAAGTCAGCGCCCAACAAAAGCAAATGGAGGCCCTGACCCGGATCGTGAGCACCATAGCGACTCAACAGAACTCGACGACCGTCATGTCCGAAGAAGAAGTGCAACCCGTAAAGACAAAACATATGTCTTCCTCCTCTGTAGAAGCATAGAAAATATCAGAGTAATGGTCCATGCGGCTCTGGAAAGAAGCCCATGCGGCTCATACAGGAGCTGCCTTATGCGATTCAAAGAAGACTCTCAGTCTCATACGGCTCGGGAGTGTATACGGTTCAGCAGGAATATGCAGCCCGGTCGACGCCATATCCCCCTTTGGGATCCCTTCCTACAGCTGGCCATTTGAGTAAGTGGCCTCATTTAATGCTCTGACACGACTCGACTACCGTGACGGCTCTGACATAAAGTGTCATAATGGTTCTGCCATAATGACAGACTCTTCGGGAAAAGAGGAAAATCTCTGACCCGATCCGTCAGAAGTCCCAGGTTGCCACGTGGCAATCAGCCATATGCGGCCCACCAAGAGTCCAGTCCCTGCGGCCCAACACAACGTTGTACATGCGGCTCCCTGAGAACTCATTCCCTGCGGCTCAAGGCAACGCTAGTTTATGCGGCTCGCAGAGACTATGCATATGCGGCTCATTGAGAGTTCATCACCTGCGGCTCAATAAAGCATTGTCCCATGCGGCTCACGAGAAGTATCTCCCTGCGGTTCAAGTGTTGCCCATCCTATGCGGCTCTGGCTGGACCCACGATTAAAATACGTGGCATCGAATCAATCGAGGATCTAACCGAATCCCAACAAATATATTTGACGTCATCCTCATAATTACCGAGATCAAGGCATATCATTTATCATAAAGCCAATAGGACACGTGGCGAGCAATCGGGCATTGATATAATCAATCATGAAGATTTAAAGCAGTTAACATTAACTGCTCATAAGATTCGGTGCTATCCGTATTAATGGCCTAGATTCATTGTAATCAGGATCAAGGGTTCAGATAGATTGAGGGAGCGCCGACATTCCAAACAAATGATCATTAGCAAACCCTAATGATCATACCCCACTCTTATAAATAGCCAGCATCATTTCTCTGCAAAAGAGGACCGACAACAAAAGAATAAAAAAATATACAGAGTCAGAGAGAGAATACACAGAGAGAGAGAGAAGCCAGGAGAGCAACAGAGGAGCAAAAAGAGCACTTCTTCGTCAACGCCAACCATCTTTTCACAAGGAGCCAAGGCTGCATACCGATCGTCCAAGGAGTAAGGCAGGGCTGCCGTCGCCTTTCCGAGCCTCTATCGTCACCCCCCAGAATCTAAAAATAAACAATTGTACTTAGATTGCTGTACCTAGGTTTTCGTTCCTAGGCTTTCTTTGTACAAGCGAGTTTGTATTGTGAGTCTAAGTTCAGTCCTCCGATAATTGTTCTGTACTTTTACAATCAATGGAAAACACAATGGCGACTCTGCTGGGGACAAACTTCTCCACGGCTGAGGAGTTGGTGACGCAATCGGATGCAGCCAAACTTGGCTCCACGCAACAAAAGATGGTCGTCCGCTTCGACCAACAAGCGTTTGAAGAGATGCTCTCCGAAGGAAGCGCTGGCCCGGTCCAGAAGCGCAACCGCGCGACAAAGGCTCGCAGAGAGTGGAGGCCAAAATCCTTTGCTCCTCCCCAAGCCCCCGACGGGATACCCTCTGTTGCTCAAAACGGTGAGAAGGACTCTTCTGCGACCCCACTTCAGACCGTAGACAACTCTGCTGTCCCCAAGTCCGACAGAAGAAAATACTATGATGCTGGACTTACAGGGGCAAAGAGGAACTCTACGCGGACTGAGCCGCATAGGGGTGCTAGCCGAGTGAAAAAGGCTCATGCGGCCACATCTGCTAACCGCATGGACAAAGCTCATGCGGCCACAGCCGCTAGTCGCATAAAGAAGAATCATGCGAACACATCTGTCAGCCGCATAGTTTATGCAGCTACAGTCACCAATCACATGGATAAAACACATGAGGCTACAGGAGTCAATCGCTTGCAGAAAACCCATACGGCCACAATTGCCAACCGCATACGGCCAGCCTGCACGGTCGTGGCTCCTAGTCGCCCAAAGACAACTCATCCGACAGCAGAAGACGACCGCATGCAGACAGCATGCATGATGATTTGCGTTGGGACGTCATGAACCAGAGATGCCAGACGTAAAGGAAATCATATAACGCCGTCCTTGATAGTGAGCGGATCTTCGGTCGAGCGTCGCAGAAGGGCGGATCAAGCATCCGCAACAACTTCAACAAGCGTCCTCACGACGTGGGAGGATCTGGTACGCCAAAGCGCCAGAACACGTTCGAGTATCGGGGGCCTCACCCAGGCGTACTGTGCCATCGCTGCGGCAAGATGGGACATCTGGCGATCGATTGTCGAGGGGGATGCTTCAAGTGTGGCCAGCTAGGTCACAAGACAGTAGATTGTCGCATAGGGAGGGCGAACCAACATCTACCAAGGGCCGTCCAGAACTAGAACAGGGCGCCTCCCGCCCGTGAACCCACAAAATCGCTAAGGGCGCAAGGCCGAGTCTACGCACTAACTCGAAACGAAGCTTTTGCGTCCGACACTGTCGTGATAGGTATACTACTCTATAAAAATATGCCTGCTAGAGTATTGTTCGATTCGGGTGCTACGTATAGTTTCATATCTGCCGATTTTGTAAAAGAGAATGAACTACCTATGCAACTTTTAGATATGAATCTTAGCGTTAGCACTCCATCGGGAGTAGATATGCCTGCCACTCAAATTTGTAGGGATGGTTACATCTGCATCGGAGGGAGGAATCTATCCTTGGAAGTTATCATCCTCGACGTCAAGGAGTACGATATAATCCTCGGCATGGATTGGTTGGGTGTATGCCACGCAACGATCGAGTGCGCAGAGAAGAGAGTTGTGTTCCGCCTTCCGGGCGAAATCGAGTTCTCCTATTCGTGCGGAGCAGCGTCAAAGGCAGCAATGATGATATCGACGATTTCGGCAAGGCGTATGTTGCATTCTGGGTGCAGCGGGTTCCTAGCATCAGTTCGAGACACGAGAACGGAGATTGCAAGAACGACCCAGACTGAAGTCGTGGCAGAATTTCCTGATGTGTTCCCAGACGAGTTGCCAGGGATGTCGCCGGACCGAGAGATAGAATTCAGCATTGACACCTTTTCGGACATCCGACCGATATCCAAAGCACCTTATCGAATGGCGCCGGCAGAGCTGAAGGAACTGAAAGCACAACTACAAGAGTTGCTAGATCGCGGATATATTCGTCCTAGCGTCATCCCGTGGGGTGCTCCAGTGTTGTTTGTAAGGAAGAAGGATGGGTCGATGCGGCTGTGTATCGACTATAGAGAACTTAACAAAGCCACGATGCGGAACAAGTATCCGTTGCCGAGGATAGACGATTTGTTTGACCAATTGCAAGGGGCAACGGTATTTTCCAAGATTGATCTTCGCTCAGGCTACCATCAGTTAAAGATCAAGTCCAAGGACGTGCCGAAGTGTCACCCTCACTTTTTCAAGTTAGGGGTAAAATGGTAATTTTCTATTTTATAATATTTTTTGGGAATTTTATTTCATGAATATTAATATTTAATTATTATAGGAGTCGGGTTCAAATTTCATCGTATTCCGAGTTAATTCGGGACTCCGGGGAATTTCGACCTGAGTCGTAATTAGCATGTTATTCAACCATGGTCCACCACACTAAACTTTTAGGTTTAGGAGTTTGGACTAGTCCCCCATGAGTAATTAAGCTTAATTATGATTTTTATTTAATTTTAGCAATTTCGAAAACCAATTTTGGGTCTTAACTTAGCCTAGAAGCTAGGGAGGGGCAAACTTGTAATTACAAGTGCCCCTACCATTGACAACCATGGTCGGCCACCTATAGCACCCCCTCCACTTTTTTTTACTTCACCACCAAGTTAAAACTCTCTCCCTTCATTTCTTTCTTCCAACTTCATCTTCTTCCTTCAAATCTACTTTAGGTACAATCTCTAATCTCTCATTTATTTCTCATTTTGCATTATTCTTTCACATAAATTAGAGAGGGGACCATTCTCTACAAGTTGACCCTAGATTTGTTAGGTTCCCCAAAAATCTAGTTTAAGGATTATTTATGGATTTAGCCTTTTTGAGTGGTATATATATATATATATATATATATATATATATATATATATATATATATATATATATATATATATATATATATATATATGTGAGAGTGATAGAGAGCAATTAGAAGAGAATTAGAGGAGATCGAGAGGGAAATTAGAGAGGTTTTTAGAGTAAATTAGAGTGGGAGGATGGAGGGATTTGTGAAGGGGAAAGAGGGAGCAACCAAGGCAGCAAGGGGGGGCTTAGGGAGCTGCTGCCCCCCTACAGCAGCAGCAAACTGCAGCAGTAGTAACAGCAGTAGGAAGCAACAGTAGCAGCAGCCTAGGCACATTTTCCCCTCCCTTTTTGACCCCCAAATCAACCTATAGATACCCCTATATATATACCCACATATATACATATGTATACCTATATATATAGATCTATATAACCCTAATTAGCCCACTAAATAACCCCCCAAAGATTGTCCTAAGAGGGTGTGAAAAGTGAGAGTTGAATGAGTGAATGAGAGGGTGAAAGGTTAAGTTAGGATTTGGTGATAGGGGGAAATTGAGTTCCGTGATTCGAAACGCGTTGAAATTTGGAGGGGACTTAGATAATGTGATTTAGATTTTGTGGGTAGATTTCGGAGTTGGAATTGGGGTTGCGTGTGGGCCTGAGAAGTCGGTATCGTACCGCACCATTCCGTATCTTGAAATATTCAAGATAATGGATAAACGGGCGATTCGGACCGTAAGATGGACTGGATGTCCACTTACCCTAGAAAACTTGGTAGGTAATGGTTGTATAGGCTAGTACCCTACTACCCTAGGAAGCACAGAGTGGAATTCCTAAGGGAAGGCCACTTGACGTCGAGTTAGAACGGTTTAAAGGTAAATGTTAAGGGGTAATCGGGTAATTTCGAGATACGAAATTCGGGTATTCGGATTGACTTAAAACTTGGGTGGCTTATTGGGTACACCCTATAAATGTTATATTTGAACCAATTTTGGCTCGGTTGACCCAGAGTTGACTTTTTATCCAAAAGTCAACCGTGAGTCAACACTTTGTCTAGATTTGACCAAATCCAAACCAGAGTTGACCAGTTGACCAAAAGTCAACTGTTGGTCAACATTTGACCAATTTGACCTAGGGTTGACCTAGAGTTGACCAAGGTTGACCAGTTGACCAAAAGTCAACTGTAGGCCAACTCTTGACCCCGTTTGACTTTCTTCGACTTGTTTTGACTTGTGATGACTGGTATGACCTAGAGTTGACTAAGATTGACTTGATATAACTTGATTTGACCTAGATTGAGTTGAAGGGACTTAGTGTGACTCAGTGAGACCTAGTTTGACCTAGATTTCATATCATTCATTGTGAATCATTCTTAAACTTGTTTAAACCTAAATTAACATGCAATATCTCATATTTAGGTTTCTTATTACCGCTCTGAGCATTGATATACCCTATAGCTCAGGACAGCAGGCGAGTACATTTACTGATAGTTTTTATTGTCTTAATATCTGCTATATCCGATTCAGTCGTAGTGTCTTACTTGATTCTCAGTCACGATAGTTCACGGGACTAGTACACGTTGGATCATGACATGAGATGTTGTTCCTAGATTTCTGGGTATATTGGTACACTTCCTGTCTTGTTCCCTGTACTTGTATAGACACCAATTTCTAAGGAGATTTGCTACCCTCTTACGGAATCACGTGCCATGACGTGTCATGTCCAGATCCATTGTACTATTCGGGGATGGAAAATTATTAGGGGCTATGTAATCCAAGCCACCCTGTCACTATTTATGTGCTTGCGCCACTCTTCCCTTACGAATGGTGTAGCGAGATCCTTTTGCCTTGTGCTCGTTATCCAGGTTGGTCGGTATGACTTTCCGTGAGGTCACCGCGGATTGCCGGGCCAAGTGGATGGCCTGTCCTGTCACTTATTCCAAGCCGATCACATATCGCTCTAATAATTCAAGTCACATTTTATATTTACTTTATCTTATCGTATATCCTGTTCTGTTCTACATTCAGTATTTTTCTCACCATGCCATGATATACAGTTACTCACATGCTCGGCATGCCTTTATATTGTACCTTGATTGGAGACTAAGTTCTGCTCGGGAGAAGAGTTACAACCCCGGTCCTTGTTTGGTTTAAGGGTTGTAACTCGGCTTCCGAACGGTTCCCAAGTTTTCATATATCTTTGTCTCGTATTTTATTATACTGTCTCTTATAGAATTTGTCAATTCACATGGAACTGCTGTTAGTGCTTATACTTGCTTATTTTCCTGACAGGATACCGTTATGATATATTACAGATGATTTTGAGTCTGACTGCTCGACCTGGGCTCGAGTCAGATGGAGTAGCTTTGGATCGTTGCCTTATAGTAGAGCCACTAGATTTTGTACTTCCAGAGTAGTATAGATTAGCTAGGTTTGACTGCACTGCGATCCAGCTAGCTTTATCAGACTGTAGCTTCCACATTATATTTTGAGACCCTGTGATGCTGTATATATCTGGGCTTGTATTGGACTCTGGACTTATTTACTCTTTCATCTATCACATGTTCTCTTTCTGAGCTATCTACCTTAGTCTTATTCTGTGATTGAGACTGTATTGATATGTCACCTCCATTCGAAAAGTATATACTGTACAGGTACCTTTATACTGTTAGTCGTAGTATTTACAGGCGTTATATACAGCATTCTACCGCCGATACTGCGGCGTAGGCTGGACGTACCCACGTGCTCGTGCCCCTCATAAGGGTGCGGGTCGTGATACATTTTTGTGGTGGCCCATGCAGGTCAGTATCGTAATTAATACGATCTCGTAATGGTGCTCGACTTAGAGTACTAATTACGAGCCTGCAATTAGGACGTAGGACCTAGGACATGATAGGAGTTTTTCAATCACATCTAGGAAATTTTCGATCTTTTCATTATCATGATTATTTCCCTTGTATTAAATTAACTGTCCTTCTTTGATAAATCTACTCATGTGCTATATTGATCTCTTTGTTTTAATTCGTCTCCAGGATGATGAAGACGCATCCGCAGGCCTCTGGATCGAGTAGCTTGCCCGAGAGATCTGATCAGGCTGAGGAGGAGGTTCACGAGACTGCCCCGAGTGATTCCACTATCCCGGAGACCCCGACAGTTGCACAGGGAGGTCTACTACCTCCACCCCAGAGGGTTTCGGTCATCGTTCATGAGAAGCTGCCGCCACCACCACCGATACCGACGGATACACATCATATGTTCCTTCTTCTTCAGCAGATGACAGAAACACAGCGGGCCCAGGCAGAGGCGTCGCTGCGCCAGTCGGAGGCGTCACACCGTCAGATTAAGATGCTGAGGCAGAGTATGGAGAACTCGCATCAGCTTGCACTGGCAGCAGTGGAGAGAGTGGCACCGGGTACGGTGCAGGGCCCTACTGGCCAGCAGCCGTATCAGCAGCAGTCCAGGCCAGGGACAGTATTAGACTTTAGGAAGATGAGCTCCAGGGACTTTACAGGCACAGAGGGCATCCTTTATGCAGACGACTGGCTAGAGGATGTACAGCGGAGCATGGAGCTGGCAGAGCTTTCTAGAGCACTTTGGGTTTCGGCCGCAGCCAGCCGATTCTTCGACATTGCGCTGACATGGTACCGCACGGATCCTCGTGCGTCGGTGAGAGGGCTGACATGTGAGAACTTTTGGAGGCTCTGCAAGGAGAAGTTCTTCCCGGACGTGGCTCTTACAGCATTGGAGGACCAGTTCGTGGGTCTAGTGCAGGGAAACTCGTCTGTGGACGAGTATGCAGCTGAGTTCTTTCGCCTTAGCAGGTTTGCTCCCAATATGATCTAGGATGAGGGGCAGAAGGCTCGTAAGTTCCGCAGGGGATTATTCATGCAGTGCGCACCTGTACCTCGGGTCGCCGTGATGCGATGTTCGATCAGATATTGATGGACGTACAGATCGCAGAGGAGGACTTCGGCCTCAGGCCAAAGAGGAGCGGAGATGCTATGGGGGCGAGTTCCAGTACGGGACCGGCCAAGCACCCCCACTTTCGACATCAGCAGAGGCCATTCCAGCAGCAGCAGCCTCTATTGCAGAGTCAGCAGGCACCAGCGCGTGCCCAGCAGCACCAGGGACAGAGCCAGAGATCGGCTACTCCGTGCGGCTTCTGCGGGAAGCCGGCGCACACCAGGGAGGCTTGCAGGAAGAGGTTGGGTGTCTGTCTTTACTGTGGGGCGTCCGATCACCAGCTGAGGGGTTGCCGTTTTCGCGGAGTCCGAGGAGGCCAGGACAGAGCGCAGTCGGCTAGAGGACAAGCAGTTCAGCAGAGGGGTCCTCCACTTCAGACCCAGCAGCAGCGCTTTGTTCAGCACCAGAAGGGAGCACCCGTGGGCAGGGTGTTCGCTTTGGCAACAGAGGAGGAGGCAGAGCCCGTGGGAGATGTTGTAGCAGGTCATGTTCTCCTAGATTCCTTCCCTACTTTTGCCTTGTTTGATTCTGGGGCGACCCATAGTTTTGTGTCTGTTTCTTTTGCTCTGAGACACAATATTATTGCTGAATATATGGGTAGGACTTACAAGATTATGACCGGGGGAGGCATTATCCTGGTTAATAATATTTGCAAGGGGCGGAGAGTCACTCTGAGAGGCCGGGACTTGAGTGTGTGTCTGCTCGTAATGCCCCTACCGAGGTATGATATGATACTTGGTATGGATTGGTTGAGCATGCACCATGCTAGCATTGATTGCAGAGGAGGCAGAGTTCTTTTTAGGACGCCGGGAGAGCCAGAGATCGAGTTTGCTCGAGGAGCAGCGGAGCCGGAGGCTGGATTCTGTGGAGCTTTGTTGGCGGGGTAGGAATTGCCACATCCGTTGATAGCTGAGTTCTCGGATGTCTTTTCCGAGGAGTTGCCAGGAATGCCGCCAGACAGAGACATTGAGTTCTCTATAGACTTGGTACCGGGCGCCGAGCCCATTTTACAGCATGTCTATAGGATGAACAACAGCGAGTTGATAGAGCTGAAGAAGCAAGTCGACGAGCTGCAGGACAAGGGGTTCATCAGATCCAATTCTACGTCCTGGGGAGCGCCAGTCCTATTTGTGCCGAAGAAGGACGGTACGTCCCGCATGTGCATTGATTACCGGGCGCTCAACAACCTTACTATCAAGAATAGGTACCCTTTGCCGAGGATCGACAACTTGTTCGATCAACTGAGTGGGGCAAAGGTCTTTTCGAAGATAGACTTGAGGTTCGGGTATCACCAGCTGAAAGTGACGCGGGATGACATTCCCAAGAAGGCATTTCGGACTCGGTACGGCCAGTACGAGTTTACAGTGATGCATTGGGTTGACCAATGCTCCCGCGGTGTTCATAAACTTGATGAACAAGGTATTCCATCAGTACCTTGACAAGTTCGTGGTGGTCTTCATAGACGATATCTTGATCTATTCGAAGACGCAGGAGAAGCATGAGGAGCACTTGAGAGTTGTGTTAGAGACTCTGAGGAGGGAGCAACTCTACGGGAAGCTTTCGAAGTGTGTGTTCTTCTTAGACCAGGTGGAGTTCTTAGGTCATGTTGTGACCGAGCACGGGATTTCAGTGGACCAGAGGAAGATTTCGACAGTGGAGTCTTGGTCTACGCCCAGTTCAGTTGCCGAGGTTCGGAGCTTTCTGGGTTTGGCTGGCTATTACCGGAAGTTCGTCCAGGACTTCTCGCAGATTGCAGAGCCGATGACTAGACTCACCAGGAAGGACGTGGAGTTCGTCTGGACTGTTGAGTGTCAGGCTGTATTCGATGAGCTGAAGAGGAGGTTGACTTCAGCTCCGATCACTACCAAAATTTATCGTTTTAGCGACGGCCACATCCGTCGCTAAACCGACGATAATTACTACTAGCGACCGTTAACCGACAGATTTTGGCCAAAAAAATCCGTCGGCAATCAGCTCGTCGCTAATAACGTTCCGTCGCTAAGTTGTCGTCACATGACTGAATAGCGACGGATTGTCGACGTCACAATACGAAGCATTAATGACGCATTTTCGACGGACTTTCATCCATTTCAACTATTAAGTACTGAAATGTGTAGACAATAGCGACGTAAAATTCCGTCGGTAACCCGTCGTAACAGCGTATTAGATCGTATCATTCCGTCGCTAATCCGTCGACACCTTCGATAACAAATGACGGATTAGCGACGATTTTCTGACGAAAAATCCGTCGATTAGCTTCTGGAAATTCATGTCATTTCCAGCAATATGGCGACGGATAAGTCGTCGCTATTCCGTTGACATATAGCGACAGAATAGCGACGGAATGACCGTCGATCTTGTTCTGGAAATTCTTGTTATTTCCAGAAAACGGGCGACGGATAGGCCGTCGCGATTCCGTCGAACAATTTTCCATGCCGACTGATAATTCGTCGACCATCCGTCGCTACCTGGGAACATTTCCAAATATCCAGTTAGCGACAGAATAACCGTCGAAAAGTCGTCGGAAACTGGTGGTGACCGTCGCAAAACGGTCACCAGTCCGTCGCTAACTGAGAATATTTTGAAAAAAAATTACAGCGCTTTCCCTGTTCGCAAAAATTTGCATAAACCAAACCAATATATAATGCACACCAATTATCCAACAATCACATAGACCAAATATATTATGCACACCAATTATCCAAGAATCACATAGACCAAATATGCACATACGAATTTAATGCACACCAATTATCCAAGAATCATATAGACCAAACCAAATTAATATAAAATAGACATCAATTATCCAGAAGAGTAACCTAATATCCATCGTTATAATTCGATCATTGCACAAATATTCCAAAATTTTCACAAATATTTCAAAACACATAGGAAAGAGTTGGCCAGTTACAGTAACCTAATATCCAATCCTGGCGATCGATCATAGTACAAATATTCCAAAATTTTCACAAATATTCCAAAACACATAGGAAAATCGACTTTGGCCTCAACAAAGACCACAAGTCAGACGATGAATTCTCACAGCCAGGGATGATAGTTGCGTTGAGGCATGTACCATTCTATCAGCCACTTTGTATACGAAGGCTCAATCTGGTTGAGGTCTTCTGTAGGGAAAGGAGGGTCGGTCCCGATGCTACTACTCTCTGACGGTGGCTCCTCCTTAGCTTCAAGCTTGGGAGCAATCTCTTCCCTGATGGTCATCGGTTCTTCCTTGACCTCGACCTTTGGTAACACCTTCTCCTTAACAGTCACCGGCTCTTGTTTGACGATGGAGACTTCCTCCGTGTCGACCTCCAAGGGTTTCTTGCCTCGACCCCTTCCTCGACTAGCAGCACCACCTCGACGAGTCCTAGGAGTCATCTTTCTGACAACAAAAATTTTCATATAGGGTAAAAAATTTACTCAAGTTATAAAAGTTGTGACGTTAGTTTTTTGCGTTCATCATCATTAGAGGGAGCAACACTGGAAAAGTTATGACGTTGGTAGCATGAGAGAGTAAAAATCTGTATTACAAGACTAACAGAATTACTATGTAATCATGTACTCACCAATAACCGGATGTAACTGGAGTCGTTGGGCCTATCGTACAGTAATTTGTGGATCCGCTGGTATAGGCCAGATGTACTTAGTATCTAGTGTATCATATTAGTATCGGTCTATCGGTTTGGTATAGGACGTATCATATTGGTATTGGTCTTAACAAATTGGTATCGTCCTATATCCGATATGTACATGTATCGGCCGAATAGCTAGGATTCATATTGGCCTTATCGATTTGGTATCGGTCATATCCGATAGGTATCGGCCGTGTTGGATTAGTATAGACTATTTCGGATTAGTATCGTGGAAGGTTTAGTAACAACTGTACTTAGATTTCTCTCTTCTCGAGCTAGAATACCATTGCAAGAGAATTACCAGAAACTAATCCGAAATGGTATATAATAATCCAATACGGCCGATACCTATCGGATATGACCGATACCAAATCGATAAGGCCAATATGAATCCTAGCTATACGGCCGATACATATCGGATAGGACGATACCAATTCGCTAAGACCAATACCAACCGATACGGCCCATACCAAAACGATAGATCGATACTAATCCGATACGGTCAATACTTATAAGTACCTACGGTCCAGGAGGTTGATCCGCTATAGTACATCCATGTACGATCAACGAAGTAACGATCCATTTCAATTTGGATGTGAAAATCTGTATCGTAAGACAAACTAAACATAATCAGTTCTATTTCACATGCTTAATTGCCAAGTATGGGAACGAATGGCTCAGAACACAACCCAAAATTCATTCTAGCATACATTAGTGTGAATCATCTACGTTCTGTACATATAGTTTAGTATATGTTCTTATCGTATCTAGTATCTGAAAGATGTAACAGAATCAAGATAAACTCACATAGATTACAGGTACCCCACATTTGAGTGCTACACCAAGACTCACCGTGATGAGGTTAGTGATTTATTTAACCTAATATAGTAATATTGTAATTTAAAGTTGGAAGAACATGCAAGTAGCCTTATAGTTTCTGTCTCGCCAGTCGAATGGCTTAATTGCCAAGTATCGGAACGAATGGCTCAGAACACAACCCGAGATTCATTCTAGCATACATTAGTGAGTTCATCTTGATTCTGTTACGTCCTTCAGATACTAGATACGATAAGAACATATACTACACCATTTGTACAAAACATAGATGATTCACACTAATGTATGCTAGAATGAATCTTGGCTTGTGTTCTGAGCCATCCGTTCTGATCAAGCATCTTTCTTCTCCTCTCCTCCACCATGGCTCTGAACAAATCTGCTCCTCCCTCTACTTTCCTTCTTCTTATTTGACTCTCTCAGCCACATATGACATCCAGCTCAAGTGTAGAGTCGGGGGAGAAGAAGTGGGCAGAAAGAGGAGGGGGAAGCAGCACAGCCGGCGACATGATCCGGAGGAAGTACAGAGGTTTTCTTCAACAGACGTAGGAGAACTATAAGGATACATCTTTTCACAACATATCACCTTGTCAAAGACCCTTAATGTGACAATCATGTTACCGCGGGGTCGGAAGACAGTCAACTTTATCTACGGCTACATAGTTTCTGCCTCGCCAGTCGAATGGCTGCAGGGACTATGTCCTGATCACCATGTCGTACCGTAGATTAATGCAAATTAAGCTGGAACTGGAGCCAAAATAAAGTACTACTTCACCATGTCGTACCATTAATTACTCTCTCTCTTCTCCCCCCTTCCAGCGCTCTCACTCTCTCCGGCGCTCTCATACTACTAATTTCTATGTATTTTAAGTGTAAGAATGGATGGCTCAGAACACAACCCAAAATTCATTCTATCATACATTAGTGTGAATCATCTATATTCTGTATACATATCGTGTAGTATATGTTCTTATCGTATTTAGTATCTGAAGGATATAACAGAATCAAGATGAACTCACTTAATGTAATACTAAGACATCATCTACTACTATATAAGATATAGTGAAAGGTTGTCGTATCATCATTGCCGAGGGATGAGGGTCGGAAGACAGTCAACTTTATCTACGGCTACATAGTTTTTGCCTCGTCAGTCGAATGGCTGCGGGGACTATGTCCTGATCACCATGTCGTACCGTAGATTAATGCAAATTGAGCTGGAAATATCCGTCGCTAACCGGTAACTAGTCCGTCGCTAACTGAGATTGTCACATACACATATGTATATCACAGCTAGATGTATAGATATATACATCTATACAGAAGCACACAACTGATCGAACTCGCACTGTCCTTAAGACAGTGAATATATATATACACCATGAATCCAAACCCCATATTCATATTTACTAATCCAAATACCACCAAAATAATGGAACACCCAATATGGATAACATATTATTTAGCCAATATATAAACTCAGATGAATTTGAGAAGCAAAGCCACCCGCCGCCCCCGACCAAAGCCCGCCGCCCCAAGCCCGCCGCCCAGTCCAGTAGTTCGGTTGTATATATATATGAAGAGTGCTTATGGCTGTGCGTCGGTTGCAAATAGCCCCGACGCTCCCGCTCCAAGCCAGCCGCCCAGCCCCCGACGCCGCCGCCCCAAGCCACCGCCCAGCCCCTGACCCAAGCCAGCCGCCCAGCCACCGACGCCCCAAGCCCACCGCCCAGCCCCCGACCCAAGCCAGCCGCCCAGCCCCCGACGTCCCAAGCCCATCGCCCAGCCCCCAACCCCAAGCCCGCCTCCCAGACCCCGACGCCCCCGCCCCAAGCCCACCGCCCAGACCCCGCCCCAAGCCAGCCGCCCAGCCTCCGACGCCCCAACCCGAAGCCCGCCTCCCAGACCCCGACGCCCCCGCCCCAAGCCCACCGCCCAGTCCCCGCCCCAAGCCAGCCGCTCAGCCCCCGACGCCGACGCCCCAAGCCCACCGCCCAGCCCCCGACCCAAGCCAGCCGCCCAGCCACCGACGCCCCAGCCCCAAGCCCGCCTCCCAGACCCCGACGCCCCCGTCCCAAGCCCACCGTCCAGCCCCCGACCCAAGCCAGCCTCCCAGCCCCCGACGCCTCCGCCCCAAGCCAGCCGCCCAGCCCCCGACGCCGCCGCCCCAAGCCCACCGCCCAGCCCCCGACCCAAGCCAGCCGCCCGACGCCACAACCCCAAGCCCGCCTCCCAGTCCCCGAGAGAGAGAGAAAGAGAGGGGGTTACCTTCGGGAGAGAGAGAGGAGAGGACGCCGATGCCGACGACGACACCGACGCCGATCACCGAAGCCGACACCGACGAGAGAGAGAGAGAGAGAAGAAAGAGTGAATTTGGGGGGAATGCGAAAAGTTTCCTCCGCCGTTTTATTTAAATTCTGGTATGTATATATAGCGACTGAATAGCGACGGAAGATAATCTGTCGCCACGTAGTCGCCATGTTTGATACGTGCCGACTGAATATCCGTCGCTACGTAGTCGAAGATATGTCCCGCCAATTCTCTACACAATTCCCGCCAAATAATCGACTATGTAGCGACGACTGGGTATCCGTCGCTATATTTTCAACAGTCTAGCGTCAGATGTAATGCCCCGCTCCGCACGGTGCATTATGCTGAGTCGTTGACTCGAAGAGTTGCGTTGACCCGATAATGTATCGATGCAAAACGATACGAGAGTTAAGTTGTCCCGAGCAATGCATCAAACTAAGTTGATGCGAAGAGTTGCCTTGCCCCGAAAGAATGCATCGAGTTGAATCGAAGCGGAGCACCGCGTTGCCCCGAAGGATGAGTGCGTTGAATCGGCTCGAAGATTCTAAGAAATTGAATCGACCAAGGCGCAAGTCCAAATGGATGCAAGTTTTGATTTTAGTTGGTTTCGTGTGCAGGTTATACTTTAACGGGAAAATATTAGAGGTCGATCTTTTAAAATATTTAGTAAGGGGTCCGCGAAATCAAAACATCACCTTGCGACGGGCTAAGACTTGGGCATGCTAAGGCAAATTGGGCGTATAACTCAACGAAGCACGAAGTGCTCGAATGGCTAAGTCAGGAGAGTGGCCGTGCAACAAAGTTAGGGAATCGAGCCGCATCGGCTCGGCGAAACGACGAAGGCGTATCGACTCAAGGTGGGAGGATTGACTTCTTTTTACTCCTTCATTCGATAAGTCAAATATATCACTATATGCTAAAAGTTAACCTATCGACGCCACGGGCGTGGTCCGATCGAAGATAAATCATAGTGTGAGTCGAACACTAAGTTAGAACAATCGAAATGAAACGTGCATCAATATGCACGAGTCGCTATGGGACATTGGATATCGCTAAGGCGAGCGCCTCGGTGCGCAAGCCGCAAGAATATGGGATAACTGTAATCGGCGAGTGCCTTAGTGCATGAACCATACCGTGCCTTTGCTGTACGAGTTAGACGGCTAGAACATTGGAAGACAATAGGCGAGCGCCCTAGCGCGCAAGCCCCGAACATTGATTGCTAAGTTATAAAACAGGGAAATACGGTTAAAACGTGCCTACGTGCATGGGATAATAAAAGATGGCTTCGTTGCGAGAGAATACAGTTGTGGCATGAATGTGGCGGAACTGTCGGATATGACATGGTGTCTCGTAAGGTGTTCGAGACCTTCGGGTCGTTCGGTTGACGAGAATTGAGTTGAGGCACGATGCCATTGAATCATTGAAACGAAGTATGAAATGTAAGAACACAGAAAGTTAACGAAAGAGACGCGAGATGATAAAGTCTGAGTCTTGGACTCAAGGCTATGCTTGGTTGTTTGAATGATAGTGCGTTGCATGGTCGAATGGAATAGACTTGAGATAATTGCGATGATATCTTTTGTGCACGAAACGTTCCCTCCGAACGGGCGCACCGGGGCACCGGGACCGTTCGGCCTAGGAGGGATGATAATCTTTGATAGGCGCACATTTGCGAAGTTCGATTAGCACTCGGTCGTAAATGGGAGAAGCCGCAAATGATGGTAGGCACGCGGTAAGTTTCGGTTGTTGGGATAGCAACCCAACCCGTGAAACGTCGGGCTACCCAATTCGATTTCGAGAGAGAAAAGAATGAGAGAAAAGAAAGTAAGAAAAAATAAAAGAGAAACTCCTTTAGTCCATTCCGGCGCGGATACGCCCACGACCTTCCTATAGTTAAGGAACGATGGGTTGAAAGTGTAGGCGCAGATGCGTCCCGCATGGAGATCCTACTTAGAGATGCACATATAACATGACAGGGAAGGAATGCGGCGTATTCACCTTGCGTCGGTGCAAGGACGAGTGCGTCGACTTGGTAAGAAGTCGCGCCACGAATCAAACACGAGATTGCTTGTTTGCTTGCCTATTCAATTCGATAACATGCTGCTATGATAACATGCTTTACGCTTTCGAATATGCCATGAAATTGACCCTAAGGAGAACATAGCAAGATCATAAGCTAAGTTGCATAATTCAACATAAATATTAAAATGTCGGTTTGGAAATATGATCTTTGCTTCAGTACATGCGAGGACGAACGTACTGATCCCCCACCAGCTTCATGCAGGGTGCAGGGAATGGATTGCTCGCGGCGAAGCGTTGCTTGAACGTGTTAAGGCTTGGAATGCCGAAGCGCATTGAAGCGTGCTATCGCATTGATGCTCGGACTACGCAGCTGGATTGATGCGGTCGAGATATAGAAGGCATGATGTATGGAACGGTGAAATCCTTTGTGGGCAAGAGAGAACCTGAGTGTTGTAGCCAATCTGGCATATATTATTAGGCTATCGAAAGCCATTGTAATCTCAGTTTCGGATATCAATAAAGAGAACTGTTTCATACACTTTGTTTCCTTTCGTTGTTAAATATCGAAACAAAAGATAACCATTTGAGAACTTGTCATCTTGCCTTGCACGAGCGCAACTCCAGGCTCGTGCGGCATCACGCCCCCTGCGAGGACGATGATTTGGGTGATTCCGAGTCGGGGCGTGACAAATTGGTATCAGAGCTCTAGGCTCAATTTCCTCTGGACGCTCGCTTCATTACTGTCACGCCCCAGTACCGAAATACGGAGACGGACTAGGCCAGCTACTCCATATGTGGTACGTAACGTCATACGGCGATCGTGGCTGTCGAGAGACGAGGGGGTACATGCTACAATCAAGTCTCCTATGGTCCCACAGAGTTCTATGTCTCAATCAATCAAGTCACATCAGCAATTAAATAAACATTAAAGATAAAGCAGTAAGGCATCCCCGACGCTTCATCAAAATGGTCATGAGAGACTAGCTTTATAATTTAGCTATCTCAGAGAGTCAGGAGTACAAAATTATACACAGCTGCAGTCTGTTTAATTACAATTATGTACTGACACAAAATATCAAGTAATCCGGCTAACAGGCGCCGGTGGCTAAATGCCGCAAAAGTATAAGCAGGAGTGGTGGAGAAGAAACCCACTCGAGTCCCCGAACCGCCAAGCTCCTAGTATGCACCATGGATGTCAGGAAGGAAGATCATGTCCTCTGGCTCTGCTACGAGATCTGGCCAAACAAAACCAGCGGGATCAGCCCCGAATAACAAGTACCGCCAAAGGGGCACAAGAGTTAAGATTAAAAACCCAGCTAATAGAATGACTGATAATAGTAATACTTATGCTACTATTATAGGGTAGCGCAACATCCTCGAACCCATATGGCACCTTTACAACCAAATAAGGACAAAAGGTGCCGCATGGAGTCGGGACGTGTCGTACTCTATAACTTTCACATAAGTTAAAAGGTATAAACAATAAAATCTCCTGATCGTGACTTCGGTCGATAGCCTATCGCAGCACAATAACCAACCCAACAATCAAACAAGAACATGGGTTGGATCATGTACCATGATAGACCATGTTCCTCAGTCATTTACAGAAGTAGCACTTCACAACCAGAATAAGTCTTCTGTTCATAACTTCGGTCCACAGCCTGTCATAGTACGATAACCAACCCAACAATGAAACAAGAACATGGATTGGATCACGTACCACAACAGTCCGCTTTCCTCAGTTATTCGTGGAAGGTAATAGGATACAAGCAAGTCGTTTTCACGGCCAATCAAGTCTACGAGTTTCTAGTGGGACGAGGTTATCCTCGCGTCATGTTATTAGAAAATCCTCAGATCGTATCTTTCCAGCAAGGCTAGCCAACCCAGGGGTTCGCGTAGACAGGTGTTATTGAGCACAGGTCCCTCGTAAGGCCACCTTGCCAAAACATGTAATATATAGCAGGAATTAATCGGATACAGTCATCCGCTCGTTGCGGATGACACAGTATCCGTGGAGACCAGCCGGCGCGTCAAGACAATATCTCAAGGCGGCTGGTGTAACACGATCTCGGGATTCTGCCCTCTCCATGCATCTAGTATATTTAGTTGTCTAGTTTAACCCTAGGTGAAATCTTGGACTCTCATGCTGTGGCCTGCATGATTATCCTCCTAAAGTCGTACTTTAGTACGAGTACCCCAAAGAGGATCCATGTCAATCAGTATGTCAACATGTGCTACCCTCCTTAGTGTAATGCATCATTGCAAATACGCCACGTGGAGTTACGAGTCATTTGTCGAGCATGAACAAGAACTGGGACATTCAGGTACATGTATCGGGTTGGAACACTTTGTTCTCCGGGGTCACATTAGTGCTCATATCATGCTCGGGACAAAAGGCGTAAGGATATAAAATGGGCATATATTATCTGATAAAATATCAAAAGCGTACGCATAAAAGCACGCACGCTCAAGGGGAGCTGCGTGAAAAGTCACGCAGGCTCACTCGGCGTGCGTGAAAAGTCACGCAGGCTTACTCAAGGCAGCGTGCGTGAAAAGTCACGCAGGCTTACACAAGGCAGCGTGCGTGAAAAGTCACGCAGGCTTACTCAAGGCAGCGTGCGTGGAAAGTCACGCAGGCTTACTCAAGGCAGCGTGCGTGAAAAGTCACACAGGCTTACTCAAGGCAGCGTGCGTGGAAAGTCACGTAGGCTTACTCAAGGCAGCGTGCATGGAAAGTTACGCAGGCTTACTCAAGGCAGCGTACGTGGAAAGTCACGCAGGCTTATTCAAGGCAGCGTGCGTGGAAAGTCACGCACGCAAGGGACACGCTTCCAACAGGAAGCGTACCCAAGCCTGCGTACGCAGCGCTAAGGAGCACGCGCAGCTCAGTGGCGTGAGCTAAGAAGCTCTGCACACTGCTCACTGTCTTCTCCAAACAGCAAGAACACCATGGATGAACCCAAAGCTTCAAAGCATCACAACTTGGTCATCCGAACTCCAAATCCGAATTTTCAAAGTTCCATCTTGGGTGAAATGGAATTCTCTTCCACATGGAAGCATCAAAACCCATAAAACTCCAACGAAAATAGATCAAGACTAAGGAAATCCGAAAATGATTAAAACTTAGATCTACAAAAATCAAAGCTTCAAAATGAAAATTTCCAAGTTCTAAACTAGTATAGATTGAGGAGAAGAACATGTTTTGGCAAATAGTTTTGTAAGAAATCATTAACAAAATTATGGATCCTTCTTTTGAGCAAGTTGGTACTTGCCTTGGTTGATGGAGGAAATAAATGAGAGGAAGTAAATAAGAGGAAGTAAATGAGAGGAGAGAGAATGAGATGAGTTATAGATAAAGATCTTGGACCCATGGGTTCATGATGAACCAAAGGGTTCATGATGAACCATTGGTGAACCAAGAATAGGTTACCCAAATGAGCCAAAACTGTAGGCCCAAATGCAGAAAATAAATTAGGAAATAATATTTTGTCGAATATTTTTGGGAAATGCATGAAGAAATACTGCATAATAAATATCTTATAAATTCAAGGTAAATATAATTTATCGGTTTACGTATTAAAATACGTATTCCAGGATTGGAGAGTGACAATTACAATTCGAAAAGTTGTCCACCACCACTTGATATCACTCTTGACTCTACTCGATGCCGTACTGGATGTTCCATACAATAAGTCTAATACAAATCGTAAAATTTTGCCGCATGTGTTTTGGAAATTTTATGATGTTTGCTAAGAAAGTCGCGAAGGGTATATTGCATTGAATGCAACGAGCCGTAAAAATGTTAGTTGCTGCAAGCGCAACAAATTGTGAAATACAATTTGGGATATTGTTGTTGCAATATAACATGTTGAATAAGAGTAAAATGATGCACGAAGTGCAACGAGTAATGGTGAATATGCGTTAAAATGAAAGTGAGAAGTGATAAGCCAATACCGAATATGTTAAAACGGATTGTGCATTGACTTGGAAAGTCGAGAGTAATTCGTTGCACGAGGTACGGTAAATGTCGAAAATGATCGTTGCAAGATGTGCAACGCGTATTGAAAGTAAACAAATTATTGCACGTGGTGCAACGCATATCAAATTAATCGTTGCACGAAGTGCAAAGGAAATTGGAAATAAATCGTTGTACAAAGTGAAATAAAAGTATTGGAAATAAATCGTAGCACGATGTGCAACGCGTATCGAAAGTAAAATTTGTTGCACGGGGTGCAACGCATATCAAATAAATTGTTGCACGAGATGCAACATAAGAAAAGAATTGAAATCGTAAATCGATATAACGAATCGTCGGTTGCACACCAAACTTATGTTGGAAAACAAGAACATTGACCGAATCGTATCGAATTTTGATAGAATCAAAGTTACGGTTGTGATCAAGCACGATCACTGCGGAAATTGTAAGTCGGAAGAGATTGTTGGTTTACACTAAGTGTAGCACGAGGGAAGTGGCTTGAATTCCGAGTGGTATATGCCATACCACATAGGCGATGAATGACTCGATTTCGAGTGGTATATGGTATATCACTTGTGCGATGAATTGCGTCGACGCGTTATGAGAATTTTGGAAGAATTATCCGCAACGGATGGGGGAGTACCGAGACTCGATTAAAAATTTGTATGGCGATATGTTGATGCAAGTGTTCTTCGAAAATCGGTTGGAATAATAAGGCAAGACTTGTATCGATGAACGATACGTCGGACGAAAGTTTTAAGTTGGTCGGACGACCGAGACTAGCGAAACGATTATGCCTTGACGCAATAATCGGATCGACGGGAAAGGAATACTCGAGCTTACAAATGAGTCGCACGACTTGCGATCTTGGTAGAAATGTTGGGCGAGACGAATTGAATCGCACGACTTGCGATTTCGATAGGAATGTTAGGCGATGCGAATTGTAATCGAATCGCACGAATTGCGACTTCGATGAAGAGTTGGTTGACGTGAGTAATCGTGCCTAAGAAATAGTTGGTTACGCTACGGCGACACTCATTTGAGTACGACTGGAAAACACGTGAAACTTAGAGGGCGTGATCGTATAACTTGAGGGCTCGATGTTGGATAATCGGTAACTCAGTTACGCGATCAAAGTATAGCGGGATGCGGCGAATCGGAGAACGAGTGAATGCATATGAAAAAGTTTGTTGCAAACTTGGATGTATGCGATGCGAGTTAAGTTGACGTTGAAACAGATTCGAAGTCGACCCTCTTGCTATCGAAATTGATATGAAGTATCAAGATCGATATGCAAGGAAACGTAAGCACGATGTGAGAATACAAAATGGAGTGCGCCTTGCGCTATCGAAATTTTGTAAGTAATAATACGAGAAAGAACGGACTGGTTGATCGTAAACTTTACGATTGATCGAGACGAGACTATAAGTCATCGACGATTGCTCGATGCGTATAGCATCTCGTGAGTCGACCCACGAATAAGATAGACTCGAACTCGATACGAGTAGATATTTCATAAATTGCGAAATCATCGACGGTAGTGCATGACTTGACTCGGAAGATAGTTGCGCATCAGTTGCGCCGATAGAAGTAATTTTGTCCGAAATTGAGTAGTCGTATAGAATCGTCGGAACGTGATTTGGCTCCAAAGTAAGATATAGCATGGTTCGTAGTAAACTGTCCTTCGGTGATGATCCACAATTTTTTAGCGTAGCTTCGGGGCAGCTGACCCTAGAAGACTTGACCGCCAAATCAAATTGAATGCTGTAGACCGTAAGATGACCCATACGATATCGCATATGAGATTGCATCGATAACAAATACAATGTGGTGCATGTTGACGATAAGTCTAGGCGATCGAGAATTATTGGAACAACTTTCGATTGAGAATGGTATAGTTAGATTTGAGTATTCATCGGATGAATATTTGAATGGTTATGTTGGTCGACGAACAAACTAGAAAATTCACCAACGAACTTGGTGATTCGAATCGGCGTTTGCGAAAATTGTGCTATGCACGAGAGGGAACGATAAAGAAATGACTTACGAGTTGTACCATTAGATTCGGATTCACCTCGCAATTGAGCTTGCATGAATTGAACCTATATTCGATGTTGCGAGACGGGTAAGTTGGGAATTTGGCTAGTAAATTCCTACTCGTTAGGAATCGAATGTAAGGCATATCGTAAAGACCCTCGTGTCAAGACGATCGTTGTCTTGAGCACCGTCGCCTTGATGTAAACTATTGAGTCGGATAGATTGTGGCCTTTGTGTAATGTCAATTTAAACTTGCGTCGGAAGAATTTGGGCACGGTGTCCAGGTAAGTAACCTAGCGGACGTAGTCCTGAATGTTGATGCTTTTGCAAGTCAACAAAAAGAATCATGTCGAGATAGGATACAAAGTGAAACATCAGAAATCGTTGGATAGTGACGCCGAACGCAAGGCGTTGCGGAGACTCGTTGTGATCGGATGCGCGACGGCTTGACGCGACGCGTAAGAATTGATAGTCCCGATAAAACATACAAAGTAAGAAACGCGATTTTTGAATCGCATCGTGTACCTTGACTTTTGTTGGCGAATCACGTATGTATCAATATGTATGTGCGCTAGAATTACGAGAACAAGTAATAGAGCCAAGTCCGATCAAGAATATGAGATGGCAAGTAATAGAGAATGAGAAGTTACGTGTTTGCATTGTTCCGATATCTTACAACTGAGCTTGGTCGAAATGCATATATTGGTGGGACGCCTAAAATATGTGTATGATTCCAAACTAAGTTGTACGATCCAAACGATAGTGAGACTAGATCGTGGAACGATCTAATAAAATCCTTAGAAATTTAGTATTGGTTTCGGTTCGGGACGAACCTTATTTTGAGTGGTATATTCTGTAATGCCCCGCTCCGCACGGTGCATTATGCTGAGTCGTTGACTCGAAGAGTTGCGTTGACCCGATAATGTATCGATGTAAAACGATACGAGAGTTAAGTTGTCCCGAGCAATGCATCAAACTAAGTTGATGCGAAGAGTTGCCTTGCCCCGAAAGAATGCATCGAGTTGAATCGATGCGAAGCACCACGTTGCCCCGAAGGATGAGAGCGTTGAATCGGCTCGAAGATTCTAAGAAATCGAATCGACCAAGGCGCAAGTCTAAATGGATGCAAGTATTAATTTTAGTTGGTTTCGTGTGCAGGTTAGACTTTAACGGGAAAATATTAGAGGTCGATCTTTTGAAATATTTAGTAAGGGGTCCGCGAAATCAAAACGTTGCCTTGCGACGGGCTAAGACTTGGGCATGCTAAGGCAAATTGGGCGTATAACTCAACGAAGCACGAAGTGCTCGAATGGCTAAGTCAGGAGAGTGGCCGTACAACAAAGTTAGGAAATCGAGCCGCATCGGCTCGGCGAAACGACGAAGGCGTATCGACTCAAGGTGGGAGGATTGACTTCTTTTTACTCCTTCATTCGATAAGTCAAATATATCATTATATGCTAAAAGTTAACCTATCGACGCCACGGGCGTGGTCCGATCGAAGATAAATCATAGTGTGAGTCGAACACTAAGTTAGAACAATTGAAATGAAACGTGCATCAATATGCACGAGTCGCTATAGGACATTGGATATCGCTAAGGCGAGCGCCTCGGTGCGCAAGCCGCAAGAACATGGGATAACTGTAATCGGCGAGTGCCTTAGTGCACGAACCATACCGTGCATTTGCTGCACGAGTTAGACGGCTAGAACATTGGAAGACAATAGGTGAACGCCCTAGCGCGCAAGCCCCGAACATTGATTGCTAAGTTATAGAACAGGGAAATACGGTTGAAACGTGCCTACGTGCACGGGATAATAAAAGATGGCCTCGTTACAAGAGAATACAGTTGTGGCATGAATGTGGCAGAACTGTCGGATATGACATGGTGCTTCGAAAGGTGTTCGAGACCTTCGGGTCGTTCGGTTGACGAGCATTGAGTTGAGGCACGATGCCATTGAATCATTGAAACGAAGTATGAAATGTAAGAACACAGAAAGTTAACGAAAGAGACGCGAGATGATAAAGTCTGAGTCTTAGACTCAAGGCTATGCTTGGTTGTTTGAATGATAGTGCGTTGCATGGTCGAATGGAATGGACTTGAGATAATTGCGATGATATCTTCCGTGCACGGAACGTTCCCTCCGAACGGGCGCACCGGGGCACCGGGACCGTTCGGCCTAGGAGGGATGATAATCTTTGTTAGGCGCACATTTGCGAAGTCCGATTAGCACTCGGTCGTAAATGGGAGAAGCCGCAAATGATGGTAGGTACGCGGTAAGTTTCGGTTGTTGGGATAGCAACCCAACCCGTGAAACGTCGGGCTACCCAATTCGATTTCGAGAGAGAAAAGAAGGAGAGAAAAGAAAGTAAGGAAAAATAAAAGAGAAACTCCTTTAGTCCATTCCGGCGCGGATACGCCCACGACCTTCATATAGTTAAGGAACGATGGGTTGAAAGTGTAGGCACAAATGCGTCCCGCATGGAGATCCTACTTAGAGATGCACATATAACATGACAGGAAAGGAATGCGGCGTATTCACCTTGCGTCGGTGCAAGGGCGAGTGCGTCGACTTGGTAAGAAGTCGTGCCACGAATCAAACACGAGATTGCTTGTTTGCTTGCCTATTCAATTCGATAACATGCTGCTATGATAACATGCTTTACGCTTTCGAATATGCCATGAAATTGACCCTAAGGAGAACATAGCAAGATCATAAGCTAAGTTGCATGATTCAACATAAATATTAAAATGTCGGTTTGGAAAGATGATCTTTGCTTCAGTACATGCGAGGACGAACGTACTGATCCCCACCAGCTTCATGCAGGGTGCAGGGAATGATTGCTCGCGACGAAGCGTTGCTTGAACGTGTTAAGGCTTGGAATGCCGAAGCGCATTGAAGCGTACTATCGTATTACCGCTCGGACTGCGCAGCTGGATTGATGCGGCCGAGATATAGAAGGCATGATGTATGGAACGGTGAAATCCTTTGTGGGCAAGAGAGAACCTGAGTGTTGTAGCCAATCTGGCATATATTGTTAGGCTATCGAAAGCCATTGTAATCTCAGTTTCGGTTATCAATAAAGAGAACTGTTTCGTACACTCTGTTTTCTTTTGTTGTTAAATATCGAATCAAAAGATAACCATTTGAGAACTTGTCATCTTGCCTTGCACGAGCGCAACTCCAGGCTCGTGCGGCATCACGCCCTCCTGCGAGGACGATGATTCGGGTGATTCTGGGTCGGGGCGTGACAACGAACGTGCGACCTTTTATCCCCCTAAAATAAAAATAAAAATGGCAAAGACGTGTAGTCGGTAATCCATTGCTGAGTGGCCACGAAATGGTCGCTAATACCGACGAAAAAATTCCGTCGCTATAAAGCCGTCGCTAAATGAGCGTATTTTGGTAGTGGATCCTGACTTTGCCATCTGGGTCAGGAGGGTTCTCGATCTTCAGCGATGCTTCGGAGAAGGGTTTAGGGTGTGTTCTTCTACAGCACGGGAAGGTGATTGCCTATGCATCCAGGCAGTTGCGTCCTCATGAGAAAAACTATCCTACTCATGATCTGGAGTTGGCCGCGGTTATATTTGCTTTGAAGTTATGGAAGCATTACCTGTACGGAGAGGCTGGCTGAGCTGTATGTTCGTCAGATCGTGAGATTGCACGGAGTTCCGGTGAGCATAGTTTCAGATCGGGATAGCCGATTCACTTTCCACTTCTGGAGAGTTTGCAGGCTAGCTTGGGCACCTCGCTCAAGTTTAGTACTGCTTATCATCCTCAGACAGACGGGCAGTCGGAGAGGACCATCCAGACTTCGAAGGATATGCTTCGCACATGTGTGCTAGATCTCGGGGGTTCTTGGGAGGACCATCTTCACCTGGTAGAGTTTGCTTACAACAATAGCTACCAGGCCAGTATAAAGATGTCACCATTTGAGGCTCTATATGGACGGAGATGTCGTACTCCTTTGTCTTGGGACGATGTCGGCGAACGGGCGCTTCTTGGGCCGGAGATGGTTGTGGATGCGGCCGAGAAGGTCAGGATGATTAGAGACAGACTTCGGGTGGCTCAGGATAGGCAGTGGCATTGGGCCGATAGTCACCGGAGACCGTTAGAGTTTGAGGTTAGTTTCAGTTCTTGTCGTGTTTGTTGTGATTGTTTGTTAGTTGTGTGTTGAGTTTTTGTCTTGTGTCTAGGTTGGTGACATGGTATTTCTGAGGATATCCCCGACACGTGGCACTATTCGCTTTGGCAGCGGTGGAAAGCTCAGTCCGCGCTACATCGGTCCTTTCACCATCTTAGAGAGGATCGGTGCAGTGGCCTACCGACTGGACTTGCCTACTAGGCTCGAAGGAGTGCACAACGTGTTTCATGTATCGCAGCTGAAGCGGTACGTGGCAGATCCTAGCCATGTATTGGACCATTCAGCGATACATGTGGGACCTACTCCCAGCTATCCAGAACAGCCGATGGAGATTCTGGATCACAGGAAGAAGGTGCTCCGGAACCAGTTCATACCCTTGGTTCGGGTTGCGTGGAGACATTACTCTCCAGGTGAGTCTACCTGGAAGAGGGAGGACAACATGCGGGAGCGTTTCCCTTATCTTTTCGCGCCCTGAGGTATAAATCTATTTCTTTTATTTCTGTTTGTGATTTCCTGTATTTGTTGTCTTCAATTTCGAGGACGAAATTTTTTTAAGGTGGATAGACTTGTCACCCTCACATTTCCAAGTTAGGGGTAAAATGGTAATTTTCCATTTTATAATATTTTTTGGGAATTTTATTTCATGAATATTAATATTTAATTATTATAGGAGTCGGGTTCGAATTTCATCGCATTCCGAGTTAATCGGGACTCCGGAGAATTTCGACTTGAGTCGTAATTAGCATATTATTCAACCATGGCCCACCACACTAAACTTTTAGGTTTAGGAGTTTGGACTAGTCCTCCATGAGTAATTAAACTTAATTATGATTTTTATTTAATTTTAGCAATTTTCAAAACCAATTTTGGGTCTTAACTTAGCCTAGAAGCTAGGGAGGGGCAAACTAGTAATTACAAGTGCCCCTACCATTGACCACCATGGCCGGCCACCTATAGCACCCCCTCCACTTTTTTTACTTCACCACCAAGTTAAAACTCTCTCCCTTCATTTCTTTCTTCCAACTTCTTCTTCTTCCTTCAAATCTACTTTAGGTACAATCTCTAATCTCTCATTTATTTCTCATTTTGCATTATTCCTTCACATAAATTAGAGAGGAGACCATTCTCTACAAGTTGACCCTAGATTTGTTAGGTTCCACTAAAATCTAGTTTAAGGATTATTTATGGATTTATCCTTTTTGAGTGGTATATATATATATATATATATATATATATATATATATATATATATGGACACTCACACACACACACACACACACTCTCACATGGACACACTCTCAAGACACAAGTATCACTCTCCTCTACACACACACAAATACACACACACATAAATACACACACATAAATACACATGTATATATATATATATATATATATATATATATATATATATATATATATATATATATATATATATATATATATATATATATATTTATACATATCTATATATATATATGTATATATATATATAAACACACACACACACACTTATATGTATATATATATATATATATATATATATATATATATATATATATATATATATATGTGTGTGTGTGTGTGTGTGTGTGTGTGTGTGTGTGTGTGTGTGGTCATATGTATATATGTGTGTGTATTTGTATGTGTAGAGAGGGAAGGGAATGAGGAAATGTATGTGAGTGATATATATATATATATATATATATATATATATATATATATATATATATATATATATATATATATATATGTGAGAGTGATAGAGAGGAATTAGAAGAGAATTAGAGGAGATCGAGAGGGAAATTAGAGAGATTTTTAGAGTAAATTAGAGTGGGAGGATGGAGGGATTTGTGAAGGGGAAGGGGGAGCAACCAAGGCAGCAAGGGGGGGTGTCACGACCCGCACCCTGATTAGGGGCACGAGAACGTGGGTACGTCCAGCCTACGCCGCAGTGTCGGCGGTAGAACGCTGTATAGGTCATCTATAACAACTAACATCTAACAATAAGACATATAAACCTGTCATCTCCGCACGGAGGTATAACATAACATCTCAACTCTATATCTCAACACAAGTCTAGGAAAGATAAAGATAGAACATGATATGGAATCAGACGAAAGAAAGAACTGAATATATATAGAGTTATCACACCATACAAGTAGATGTCCAACACAAATAAGTACAAGACCTGAAATATAACTAAGTCACAACTAACAATCGGAATAGTCCGATACAAAATAAAAACTGTAAACACTAGACTAGACTAGGCACCCTCTACTGAGCTAGATGCTCCTCAGGCTCCTGAAGGTCACCCTCATGTGTCCCATAGAAGGTAGGACAGTCACCATCATCATTTGTAATATTTTCAACAGGCCCAGTCAGGACAGGAACGAGCACAATACATCTCACGCAGTTCATATCAGGTTGGGAAATGTAAAGCATGCATAGAGTAAGATACATGAACTGTAAAGAATATATGTAAAACGAGAGAGATTTGATAACTGGAAATATCTATATACATGATAAGTAAGAACTGTAGGTAACCTGTGATTTAGAGCATGATATGGTTATATAAACGGGCTTAGGACATATACAAGATTTCATAAGATTTCACAAGAGTTTGTACAAGATGGGATTTGATCACATAACCATTTCCTACTCACCCTCCCCAATCAATACACAAGGATCCAGTCAAGTTACGTTACTTTGTACAAGAGGTTTTTATCATGTTTGCTCACGTGATCATGAGAGTACAAGATTGCACAAGAGTATACATGAAAGCGGTGTACATGAAATACAAGATGTTCGTGAAAAGCACATGACAACTGTATCTGATGCACCCCGAGGGAGATAACATCGCATAACAAGATCCATATAGTACCAATCCGTGATAATGACGTGACAGCATCATGTAAAGTAATCTAAAGCAAGAATATAAGTCCTAACAAGCATGAAAAGATCAAAGAATGTACTCGCCTGTCACCCTGTATGACTGATATGAATAGATGTCCGAACTGGTGTCACAGAGTCCTATTTAGAGTAAAACAGGTCACAACATATCCACAATGGTAAAAATAGAGTATACAATGCATACTACATGATTCTAGGTCAATCTGGTCAAAAGTCAACTCTTGGTCAACTCTAAAGTCAAACTAGTCAAAGTTAGGTCAACACTAGTCAACTAGTTAGGATTTTAGTCAAACTAGTCAAACTAGTTGTTTTAGGTCATTCCTAGTCAATTCTAGGTTAACTAGGTCAACTTTGACCAAAGGTTGACTTTGGTCAACCCTTAGAAATCAAGGGTCAACAAGTTGGGTTTTGGGCCATTAGGATTAGCCCCAAGCCATAGGCTAATAATCTTGGCCATAGGCTAGTGTTTAGGTTTCTATATAAACCTATACCTAGTAGTCATACATATATATATATATATATATATATATATATATATATATATATATCTATATATATAGACATACACTATCTATCTACTACCCAAATACCAATATGTAATACTCTATATAATACAACCCACACTCACATATATATATACATAATACCATGTATAATCTAATACAATATATATATATATATCAATATATATATATATATATATATATATATATATATATATATACATATTTATATATATAACTTATATATATTACATATATATAGAGAGAGACATAGAGAGAGAGACATAGAGTGAATGAACAGTGAGAGAGAGGGCTGACAGTAGACAAGAAAGGAGAGGGGGTGGTTCCTGATCCTAGAACCCAAAATTCAGCCACAAACACACACACCCACAGTTATATATATACATATATATGTATATACACACAACTACACCTATACACAACCAATTACCCCTAAAATTCACCCACACTCTCACATACATATATACTACGTATATAGATACTAAAAACATACCATACAATGTATAATTCAGATCAAAATTAGGTTTAAAACTCAGATTTGCAAAACTGGATTTATCCTAAAACCTGGAAAATAGGGACTGTGAACTAGAAACTAGGTAAACTCGATTTCACCCACGAAACCAAACTAAGACTCGATCCTATGGGTTGGTAATTAACACCCCACACATACACTAGTGTCCTAGGTGCCTGACACGACACCACGACACGGTTTCACGTGTCCAATCTCACAAAAACACTACACGGGTAAATTCCTAACACTCAACGCGTGCACAGCGTCGTGCACGTGTGCAAGTCGAGCTAGGACACGACACACGCAACCTTGGGTCTCGTGCACTTGTCAGTAGCTAGGTGGGGCCTAGGGCTTCGTGTTAGGTACCCTGATATGAGTCAAAGCCGTGTCGTGTCCGAGTTACACGTGCGTATCAGTGAACTTTTTCCCGCGTGTACAGTGATGTGTAAACCCCGTGCAGTCGAGATATCTCCGTAACCACTCGATAATATCACCCCAAATTTTGTGTGCACTGTGTCAGTGGTTGCCCGCACCCACACACAAAGTTTCATGTGTCGAGGTGCTGTGTCGTGTCCGCTAGGACGTTCGAACAGCAGGGCAGCCGCACGGTGTCCTCGTGCGTGCGTGCGTGTCCAAATTGGGACACGAGGGTGCACAGAATTCAACTCAGTCAACTTGGGTTGTGATCTACACACCAAGAGCTAAATTATTGTTCAATTAGTTTTTGAAATTAACACCATTAAATTCTAACAAACATTTCATCGAACACCTTATTTAAAAACCGATACGTGTCCGATACGGACACGAAATGGACACGAATTCCTACCAAACTTGGGCTACACCTAGGGGGGCCCTAAATGAATGCATCCATGGGAAGAAAACTAGAATTTAATAGGTTTTGTAGGGTTTTACCTATTGAGGGTGAAACCTCAATTTCAAGCCTTTTGAATGAGGGCTTCCTTCGATCTTGTGACGATCCCGAGCCTCCGAATCCTTGCTAGCTACCCACAAATGGTACCCTCTACTGTAGGGGAGTCCAATGCAAAAGACTAGAGTGAATTTGGATCAAGAATGATCAAGTTGTGAAGGTTTGAAGAAAAATGGATTTTCTAGGAATTAATTTCATGTAAATTATTCATGAATTAATTCAATGGGGTTTTATAGAATTGTGGGCTGCCAAGGGGGGGTCCTTGGCTACCATGGGGGTAGGGGAGGTGTCCTTGGCTTTCTTCTAGGCTAAGGCTTGGACTTGTGTAAAGGGGTTGGATATTTGGAGTGATTTAAGCAAAATATCAAGAATAGTAATATCTAGATATTTAACTTACTTTACCCCATGACCAATCTTCATCCTAATGCTTCTAGATTAGTGGCTAACCTCTAGTTTAGGGTAGGATAGGTTAGGGACTAATCATGGGACTTTAACCATGATTAAATAATAATAAAATCACATAATCTCAAATAAAGTCTAGTAAATTACCAAAATACCCTTTAGGCTAAAAAAAATCACTAATTTGGTGTTCTAAGCCTATGGCTAAGCTCTCATGGTCATGGCAACTTCTAGGTTAGAGAAAACTAGGGTTTACACTAAGTTATACTAACCAAAATCACAAAGTCATAAGTCATGACTTAGCATGACTTTAGAAATGGTTTAACTACACTAATAATCACCAAAAATCATATCATGCCCTAAACACCATTTAATAAATAATAAAAATAATAAATTTTCAAAAATCTCCAATTTCAGAAAACTGGGTGCTACAGGGGGGGCTTAGGGAGCTGCTGCCCTCCCCCCCCCCCCCCCCCCACAGCAGCAGCAAACTGCAGCACCAGTAACAGCAGTAGGCAACAACAGTAGCAGCAGCCTAGGCACATTCCTCCCCCCCCCCCTTTTTGACCCCCAAATCAACCTATAGATACCCCTATATATATATATATATATATATATATATATATATATATATATATATATATATATATATATATATATATATATATATATATATATATACCCATATATATAGCCCTATATAACCCTAATTAGCCCACTAAATAACTCCCCAAAGATTGTCCCAAGAGGGGGTGAAAAGTGAGAGTTGAATGAGTGAATGAGAGGGTGAAAGGTTAAGTTAGGATTTGGTGATAGGGGGAAATTGAGTTCCGTGATTCGAAACGCATTGAAACTTGGAGGGGACTTAGATAATGTGATTTAGATTTTGTGGATAAATTTCGAAGTTGGAATCGGGGTTGTGTGTGGGCCTGGGGAGTCGGTATCGTACCGCACCATTCCGTATCTTGAAATATTCAAGATAACGGGTAAACGGGCGATTCGGACCGTAAGATGGACTGGATGTCCACTTACCCTAGAAAACTTGGTAGGTAATGGTTGTATAGGCTAGTACCCTACTACCCTAGGAAGCACGGAGTGGAATTCCTAAGGGAAGGCCACTTGACATCGAGTTAGAACGGTTTAAAGGTAAATGTTAAGGGGTAATCGGGTAATTTCGAGATACGAAGTTCGGGTATTCGGATTGACTTGAAACTTGGGTGGCTTGTTGGGTACACCCTATAAATGTCATATTTGAACCAATTTTGGCTCGGTTGACCCAGAGTTGACTTTTTACCCAAAAGTCAACCGTGAGTCAACACTTTGTCTAGATTTGACCAAATCCAAACCAGAGTTGACCAGTTGACCAAAAGTCAACTGTTGGTCCAAATTTGACCAATTTGACCTAGGGTTGACCTAGAGTTGACCAGAGTTGACCAGGGTTGACCAGTTGACCAAAAGTCAACTGTAGGCCAATCTTGACCCCGTTTGACTTTCTTCGACTTGTTTTGACTTGCGATGACTGGTATGACCTAGAGTTGACTTAGATTGACTTGATATAACTTGATTTGACCTAGATTGACTTGATAGGACTTAATATAACTCAGTGAGATCTAGTTTGACCTAGATTTCATATCATTCATTGTGAATCATTCTTAAACTTGTTTAAACCTAAATTAACATGCAATATCTCATATTTAGGTTTTTGAATACCGCTCTGAGCATTGATATACCCTACAGCTCAGGACAGCAGGCGAGTACATTCACTGATAGTTTTCATTGTCTTGATATCTGCTATATCCGATTCAGTCGTAGTGTCTTACTTGATTCTCAGTCACGATAGTTCACGGACTAGTACACGTTGGATCATGACATGAGATATTGTTTCTAGATTTCTGGGTATATTGGTACACTTTCTGTCTTATTCTCTGTACTTGTATAGATACCGATTTCTAAGAAGATTTGCTACCCTCTTACGGAATCACGTGCCATGACGTGTCATGTCCAGATCCATTATACTATTCGGGGATGAAGAATTATTAGGGGCTATGTGATCCAATCCACCTTGTCACTATTCATGTGCTCGTGCCACTCTTCCCTCACTAAGGGTGTAGCGAGATCCTTTTGCCTTGTGCTCGTTATCCAGGTTGGCCGGCATGACTTTCCGTTGAGGTCACCGCGGATTATCGGGCCAAGTGGATAGCCTGTCCTGTCACTTATCCCAAGCCGATCACATATCGCTCTAATAATTCAAGTCACATTTTATATTTACTTTATCTTATCGCATATCCTGCTCTGTTCTACATTCAGTATTTTTCTCACCATGCCATGATATACAGTTACTCACATGCTCTACATGCCTTTACATTGTACCTTGACTGGAGACTAAGTTCTGCTCGGGAGAAGAGTTACAACCCCGATCCTTGTTTGGTTTAAGGGTTGTAACTCGGCTTCCGAACGGTTCCCAAGTTTTCATATATCTTTGTCTCGTAGTTCATTATACTGTCTCTTATAGAATTTGTCAATTCACATGGAACAGCTGTTAGTGCTTGTACTTGCTCATTTTCCTGACAGAATACCGTTATGATATATTACAGATAATTCTGAGTCGGACTGCTCGACCTATTATGGGCTCGAGTCAGATGGAGTAGCCTTGGATCGTGGCCTTATAGTAGAGCTACTAGATTTTGTACTTCCAGAGTAGTGTAGATTAGCTAGGTTTGACTGGACTGCGATCCAGCTACCTTTATCAGACTGTAGCTTCTACATTATATTTTGAGACCCTGTGATGCTGTATATATCTGGGCTTATATTGGATTCTGGACTTATTTACTCTTTCATCTATCACATGTTCTCTTTCTGAGCTATCTACCTTAGTCTTATTCTGTGATTGAGACTGTATTGATATGTCACCTCCATTCGGAGAGTATATACTGTACAGGTACCTTTATACTGTTAGTCGTAGTATTTACAAGCATTATATACAGCGTTCTATCGCCGATACTGCGGCGTAGGCTGGACGTACCCACGTGCTCGTGCCCCTCATAAGGGTGCGGGTCGTGACACGAAGTCCGCCTTCCGAACTCGATATGGTTACTACGAATTTCTAGTCATGCCCTTCGGCTTGACCAACGCTCCTGCCGCGTTCATGGATCTAATGAACCGGGTGTTCCGACCGTTCATAGACAAATTTGTCGTCGTATTCATCGATGATATTCTCATATATTCGAAGAGCAAGGATAAGCACGTGGAACACTTGAAGACGGTGCTACAGACTCTGCGTGAACACCAACTTTATGCCAAACTAAGCAAGTACGAGTTCTGGATGAGCAGCGTGACGTTTCTTGGGCATGTTGTCTCAGCTGAAGGCGTCACGATGGACCCAAAGAAGATTGAAGCAATAGTCGAATGGAAGCGGCCTACCTCAGCAGGCGACATCTAAAGTTTCCTCGGCTTGGCAGGCTACTACCGTAGATTCGTGAAAGATTTTGCCAAAATTACGTCGCCTCTGACTCTCCTCACCCAGAAGGGAGTCGCATTCGAGTGGAACGACGCCTACAAATCGAGCTTCCAAGAGTTGAAGAAACGGCTCATCTCAGCGCCTATCCTTGCACTTCCGGACGGGCCAGAAGGGTTTCAAATATTTATCGATGCATCGCGGACGGGTTTGGGATGCGTGCTTATGCAAAAGGATAAGGTGATTTCGTTTGCTTCGAGACAATTGAAACAACACGAGAAGAATTATCCTACGCATGATCTGGAGTTAGTGGCCATTGTGTTCGCATTGAAGCTATGGCGGTACTATCTTTATGGTGTAGCTTGCAGCATCTATACGGACCATAAGAGCCTCAAGTACATCTTCACTCAACGGGACCTGAACTTACGACAGCGGCGTTGGCTCGAACTTATTAAAGACTACGATCTGACTATCGAGTACACGCCAGGTAAGAAAAACGTCGTAGCGGACGCTCTGAGTAGAATGTTCGCTGGGTGCTTGTCTATCAACCATAACATACAGCGAGACTTGGCAGAGATGGGTATCGAACTCCGAATTCGTTATCGTGGAGCACGATTGGCTCAATTGCACCTTGAATCGAGCTTGCACAACAAAATAAAGACCGCACAGGAGGACGACCCATTCCTGAAGAAGATACGCGAGCTGATTTCGACGGAAAAGACGACCGACTTTGTGGTGGACAAGGGCGGAATAACGCGGATGAAGGGGAGGATATGCGTGCTGGACCATGCTGAACTTAAAAAGGAGATTCTGACGGAGGCCCATTATGCGAAGTACTCGTTGCACCCCGGGAGTACCAAAATGTATAAGGACCTGCGCATGACCTTCTGGTGGCACGGCATGAAGAAAGACGTAGCAACATTTGTGTCACAGTGCATAGCTTGTCAACGGGTGAAGGCCAAGCATCAAAGACCAGGCGGGGAGCTACAGAACCTCGACATTCCAATATGGAAGTGGAACGACATCTCTATGGATTTCATCATGGGCCTTCCGAAGACGTCGCGGAAGAATGATGCAATTTAGGTCATTGTCGATCGTTTGACCAAATCCGCTCATTTCATCGCTATTAAAGCATCATGGAGCGTCGATCGGTTAGCTCAGATTTATCTCGACGAGATCGTCAGACTGCACGGGGTACCTGCCACAATTATTTCGGACAGAGACGGGCGATTCTTATCACGTTTCTGGACGAGTCTACAGGCGGCGCTGGGCACTAAGTTGAACCTTAGCTCTGCGTACCACCCGCAAACCGATGGCCAGACAGAAAGAGTGAATCAGATCCTGGAGGATATGCTACGTCTGTGCGCGATAGATTTGAAGACTAGTTGGGACATGTACTTGCTACTCGCGGAATTCGCATACAACAACAGTTATCAATCGAGCATCCAAATGGCTCCCTACGAGGCGCTTTACGGGAGGAAGTGCCGATCTCCGATTTGCTGGGACGAAGTCGGGGAGCGACAGGTGCTTGGGACAGAACTAGTCGAACAAGCCGTCGAGAAGGTCCGCATGATTCAAGATAGGCTCCGTATTGCTCAGAGTCGACAAAAGAGTTATGCAGATACTCGTCGACGATCGTTAGAGTTCTTGTTTGGGGACCATGTGTTTCTGAAGGTGACGCCGATGCGGGGCGTCATGCGATTCGGGGTAAAAGGTAAGCTGAGTCCGAGATTCGTAGGGCCCTTCGAGATCCTCGAAAGAGTGGCGACCGTTGCTTACCGGATCGTGCTACCTCCTGTCGTGGCCGAAGTGCACGACGTCTTCCATGTCTCCCAACTTCGGAAGTACATGCATGACCCAAGTCATGTGGTTAGTTTCGATCAGTTGGAGCTACGCGCCGATCTATCATACTCGGAGGAGCCCGTGCAAATTTTGGACCGTAAAGAAAAGATCCTGCGGAGCCGATCGATGTCCTTGGTTCGCGTACTCTGGCGCAACCATTCCGTTGAGGAGTCGACGTGGGAACTAGAGGCGGAGATGAAGGAGAAGTACCCTTCACTTTTCGCCGACGAAGGTCAGACCCTTGTTCTTAAGTTTCAGGACGAAACTTTTTCTTAGTGGTATATTATGTAGTGTCCCGCTCCCGTTGGGGCGAAGCACTATGTAATAGGCTCGTGCCAAGTCTGACATGGTCGGGAACATAGATGGCTAGTCTGACTCGGCGACGGGTTTGGTATACAAAAACTATGGCATCAATAAAATCGATTTGGACGAGTGATATGAGTACCGTTCCAACTAATGGATCGACTACTGTTGGAATAAGTCCTAGATACGGTAGGCGGCGTCTTGGCGAAGGAACTCTAAAGAGAGCGACGCAACCCTTCTGCCGTTGGTTTTATTGGTTTTCTTGGCTTTCTGAACGAATTGTTGCGTGGATTTGATAGTGTGCTTTCGCGTCGATTTCTGAATGCGTCTTTGGAAATTTTGAAGGAAGGATTGAAGAAAGGGTTCTAATTCGATGTTCGTGCCATTGCAGGAGTTCGTGTAACTGACGCTTGACCGTCGCGAAGCGTTCTCCTACTCTCGACGCAATCTCCTTAGGTGGGTGATTCTTCGGCCCCTTCTTTTCTACTCCTTCCCGCCAACTAAATTATTAAAGTTCAACGTTCAAATCGATGATGCTAACGGGATGTATGCTTGCCACTAAGATCAAGAGCTCGGGATAATATATCAACCTAGAGAAGTTAACTCTGAATCGATAGGTTCACACTAAGTAGAGAAAAGATAAAGTTCTAAGAAAGAGATAGAATATATTTCATGCCATGCAAAACACAACGATGAAAACCTTGGTTGCGGTACACCATGCCTCGGAGAATTTGGTGCCTACGGGAATGCTAAATCATAACGTACGGTTTCGGAAAAAAGGACCCTTGCACGAGTAGGAATGATTATGTGACTTGATAATGGTTACGCTATGCAATTTACTTCATACATATTAAACTATTCATACATTCGCATGGTCAAGGACGACTTGTGCACAAGGTGAGCTTTCCTCGAGACGGTACCCGGGGCCCTGGGACCGAATCGGCCTAGGAGAAAATTATGAAAATCGTGCTTCGGCGCGAGGCATTGTGAGACCTCCAGTTAGGCTCGCTACCTAGACTGTAGGGCGCGTCGCAAGGCTACGTAATCGTCCTTCATGGTGTCGATATCTCCAATGACCGCATATAGGATAGATTGCATGCTCACCTATTGTCTTGTGCAGGTGGTAAGTATCATGTATATTTTGTGCAGGAAAGGAGCACGGCCGTGGTAAGAATACCTTTAAATTGGTTATGTGTTATCGTTTAAAATGTGCCTTCGATATGAACTGCAATTCATATAGTTCTAAATAGAAAGATCACTTCGTATGCTAGAATCCTTAATAAGCAGTGTCGGTTTAGACGAGTGGGTTCGTCCCATCCACTAGCAAGTGTGCTAACCCCCAACTCCCCAGGTAACGAGCGCGCTGCGGGAGCTCGAGACTAGACCTGAAGCTAAAGAACGGGAGGCGGCACGAAGCTCTCCTATTTTGAAGTATTTTGAAGCCCAACTCAGATCGAAGGCTTTGTTCAAATGTATAAAGGGGCGTGAATGTATGGAACGACAAGGATTATTTCAGGGCAAGCTTGTCGAGAGATTTTCTTTTGTGTTTCAAGATGTAGCCGCAACGACATATGTAATGTAAAAATGACCTTGCACATACTTTGCAAGCTTATGAATGAAAAGCTAAATTTCTTCCTATGCTATGTCTTCAACTCTCTGCACTGTTTAATTTCAACGCGTCGAGTCAAAAAGAAATTTTCAATTGCACATCCTTGCCTTGTGCAAGTCCATTAAAGACTTGCACGGCATCACGTCCCGACCCGTGGGGATCGATTTATATCGAGTCAAGGCGATGGCGACCGATTCGGCGAGTCGGAACGTGACAGTTAGTAACTCTAGTGACTATTCACATGAGTCGCCATCATTATGAAAGTTTTAGGTAGCTAGAGAGAGAAATGATAGAAGGACGCTGCTAGCTTGCCGCTGCGGGCCAGTCTGTCATCCATATAGCGTTATCCCATTGGCAGGTCAACCGATGTGGAATCCATACAAATAGAGGGGGGAGGGGGCAATGGGGTTCGTCCGCCTGCGGGCAAGTTAGTATTTTCCATGATAGAAAGTTCTTCTAAAATATAGGTGATAGCCTGTAGAGAAAGTGAAAGATTATGGCCACACTCTAATTTCTTATGTTTGATATACGTATTCCTGAGCAGAGCAGAGCTGCAGCTTCTCATAAATCATAATTTGTCTTGCTTATGAGCATGCACTTTATGCTGTTCAATTTTCAACAAGACGATCTGCTGGAAAGACTTTTATACATGCTGATTTGAATTCTCAAAGTCAAACAGCTGCACATATGGACTAAGACTAATTGGCAGCTTGGGCTAAGACTAGCTAGCACTCTTCTTTTGATGTAAATTAGCTCAGAAGAAGTAAAAGAAAATTTGATGTAAACTTCAAAAGAAGGTGATGTTACTCATATACATGCACAAATTAAACGCAGATACAAATCAAGCAATTTTGTTTAATTAGTTTACCATGTAATTTCTCATTTGACCGATGCCCATATTTTTACTCCTACCATTTCCCTTATAATAATTTACAAATCGTGAAGATGTACCCAAAGTCATCTAATTGACGTAGATTACTACATATTTTACCAAAACAAAACTATTTAACTTACACATTATAACACTTTAGGTGTTTAATATTTTTATTTACATCAGTTTTTTTTTTTTATTTATATATAATTGTTCTAAAACTAGTTCACAAAATTAAGAGTCCGTGTCACTCCTCCTCCTCCTCCTCCTCCTCCTCCTCTTCTTCTTCTTCTTCTTCTTCTTCTTCTTCTTAGATGGATTATTTCATAGGAATGATTCATAGGCTTTGATTAGTAAACTTCATGTGTGTTATATAATTTGCATCTTTAACCAGCATAAATATACATGTCATGACTCATGCAATGCAATGATGCAAGACCACTGTGCTAGCTAGAGTGTGGGTTGCTTAGCCTTCATGCACCATGCATTAACGTGGATCAAGGTGAGAAGAAAATATATATCATTGGTTATACAACACCTATGTATATAGAATTATAACATATATGGTTTTGAAATTTAAATTTATTCTCAAGCTTGTAATTTCTGTGCGATTCTTTGTATGACGAAGACGAGTTCAGAACAGCATGCAGTCGCATATAGATCATGGTTAGTTTACATGTCCATATATATTACATTTAGGGAGCTGCTATTTGGACCGTCATTGGTGTGACCGCCGATGCCGCAACCCAAGTGGCAGCCCTCATTGGCCCCTGCTGGCCCATGTTTTAATGTGGTGGGTCCGGTGCTAGTTAGGAGGCCAATGGACCGCTACCACGTAGGTGCGGTTATTTTGCGGGCACACCCAAATGTGGGCCAAATTCTATTTCCATACATTTAGGCTGTGTTTGATTGGGCGTTTTTCCATGGAAAATATTTCCACCACAAATTTTCCACCAATTGTCGTGTTTGATAGCTTAAATTTTCCATGGAATTATTTTCCAAAAAACAATCATTTTCCATATTTTCTTCTAAAATGGTGGAAAATGAAACTTGTCTAACCCATAGGAAAATATCATTTTTCATGAAAAATAACTATTTTTCGTGGAAAATAATGACAATCAAACAACCAAATTAAGTTTTTCATGGAAAATTTTAAAATTCCATGAAATTTTTTTCCTAGAAAAATAATTCCATGGAATTAATTTCTTTTCCACGTATTTTCCACCTTGCAATCAAACAAACCTAACTTTTTGGAAAAAGAATATAACCTAATTGCTATATAACTTGGTAATTTACCTAGTTCAAATATCCAAGTAATGGAGGCTATATTATCTTGTCCTCTTCATAGCCATCACCCTCCCAAACTTGAATCCTCCCCCCTCTCTGTATATATTCAACTTGTTAGTAGTCTTGCACACAAGCAACCAAGTAGCTAGCTAGCAAGCTAATTAACCATGGAAATGGAAGGAGAGTGCCAGGAACTTGAGAACAATGTCCAAGTACTCCAAACTGCAATATCATCAGCCTCTCCAATCCCAAGCACCCACATGGTATCCTCTCCCTCCAGCCACTCCATCCTCACAGGGTTCCATGCCGGATACTTCCGCATCAGCCTCTCCCTCTCCAGCCAGGCCCTCCTGTGGAAGATCCTCATCACCGACCCGTCGACCGACTACCCCCACCCCCTCCGCTCGCTCGTCCGCGTCCTCCTCCCCGACGCCGCCTTCGTAACGCTGTGGTCCCTGGCCCTCCTCTCCCTCGTCGCGCTGTCCTCCCTCTTCCTCGTCCGCTGCCTCCTCCACTTCCCCTCCGTCCGCTCCGAGTTCTCCCACCACGTCGGCGTCAACTACCTCTTCGTCCCCTGGACCGCCTCCCTCCTCCTCCTCCAGTCCGCTCCCTTCCTCCACCCGGACACCACCCTCTACGCGGTCCTGTGGTGGGCCTTCTCCGTCCCGATACTGGTCCTCGACGTCAAGATCTACGGCCAGTGGTTCACCAAGGGGAGGAAGCTCCTCTCCGCGGAGGCCAACCCGACCAGCCAGATGACCGTCATCGGCAACCTGGTCGGCGCGAGGGCCGCCGCGCAGATGGGGTGGACGGAGTGCGCGACCTGCATGTTCTCGCTCGGGATCACGCACTACCTCGTGCTGTTCGTCACGCTCTACCAGAGGCTGCTGATAGGAGGAGGAGGAGGGAGCTGCAGCACCGGCGACAAGTCGCTGCCGTCGATGCTGCGGCCGGTGTTCTTCCTCTTCTTCGCCGCGCCTAGCATGGCGAGCGTCGCCTGGTACTCGATCAACGCCAAGTTCGATACTCCATGCAAGATGCTCTTCTTTCTCTCCCTCTTCCTCTTTGCCTCCCTGGTACGTACGTACGTAACCCGACTGTTTGGTTTGGTACTCTCTGCTCGCTCGCTCGCTCTTCATTCTGTTCATATTGCTTTTGTTTTCTTGGTGGTTATATTTCATTTGTAGGTCTATTTTCTGGATTTGTCACAATTGACGAAGCAAAGGACGTAGGAGTAGACAACTTTAGTTTCTATTACTGCAAACTCAACCTTTCAGTCCTGATAATGATCACTAACGAAAACAACATGCATGATGTATAAACAAGGAAAGTATACGAAGAATTAGTCGGCACAAAAGAACATATACCAAATATATTCCTCATTTTATTTCTATTAGAGCAATGCTGTTCGGACCTTAAAAATGTCTCTCCACACTCTCTCTCTCTCTCTCCGCAGGCAGCTGATATTACATCAGACATATCATTTAACATGATAAATTCTAATCCAAAAAATTAATTATCCATTTTAAAATATTAATGAATATTAATTTTAATTTTAATACTAGTTTAAATTTAAATTTAAAGGCTTAATTGTACTTTGCTACCCTCAACTATTCCGCCTTTTCAACTTGATACCATAAACTTTTTTTCGTAACAAATTGGTACCTCAACTATTATTTTTTTTCAACTTGATACCTAATTTTTCAAAAATTCCAAAAATGCCCTTCCCTCTTCCTTCCCTCCACCCCCTTCCCCACTCCGGCCACCCCCCGTGCTAGCTCTGGCCGCCCCACCCCCCCCCCCCCCCCCCCTGCTAGCTCCGCCCCCCACCCCCCCCCCCCTGCTACCTTCGGCCACCCCCTGCCCCGCCTCCCGCCCCGCCCTCCCTCCCCAGCCCCCCTCCTCCCGTGCTGCCGCGGCCTAGGGGAGAGGCGGGGGCGGGCGGGCGGCCGGAGTGAGCAGGGGGGGGGGGGGGGGGGGGGGTGGGGGGCGGGGGGGGGGGGGCGGAGCTAGCAGAGGGGGGGGGGGGGCGACCGGAGTGAGCAGGGGGGGCGGCCGGAGCGTGCAGGGGGGGAGGGTTAGGGGTAGGGGTAGGGGTAGGGGCATTTTAGTCCAAAATAACATCTGGGTACCAAATTGTTACAAAAAATACTTTAGGGTACAAAGTTGAAAAATGGTAATAGTTGAGGGTAGCAAAGTGCAATTAAGCCAAATTTAAACCTTAATGTTAACGTTCATGTTAATATTAATTTTAATTTTAACCTTTAATGCTAATATTAATATTAATTTTAATGTTAATTTAAATTTTAAAATTTGCTTTCTCAGCTACCATGTTGTAAGCTGTGGCACATAACGGGTGATACTTTGGAGGGACACATAGCATTTTTTTTTCCTGTTAACATAAGTTTATTTCCTTTACTACATAATTATATAGAGTCCTACTTATATATTGACATTTATATACTTGTTCCATGGTCGCACTAAACATACAGATTTGGAAGATGGTACCTAGAAAAAAATAGTTTTTACTAAAGTTTCAAATAGATTACTACTCATGATGAGGACATCATATAGAAGTATACATCCATCTCCGAATAGACTACTTACGCAAATGTCATATATATATATATATATACACATATGGAAAGCTTGACTAATTAAGTTAATTAGTAACATGATGTAATTTCCTTGTACGTACGTACGTACGTACGTTTATGCCTGTAGCAGATGTCGAGGCCAGCCTTGTTCAAGAGATCGATGAGGCGGTTCAACGTGGCGTGGTGGGCCTATTCCTTCCCTCTGACCATTCTGGCCGTCGCCGCCACCCGGTACGCTCAGGAGGTGAGGGGCGGCGTCGCCAACTGGCTGATGCTCGTCTTCTCGGTGCTCTCCGTGCTCGTAACCCTCGTCTTGATGGTCTTCACTGCGTTCAGGACGAACGACATCCTGCCCCACGATGACCCCTTCGCTTCGACGTCGGCGTTGCAGCAGTCCGACTCCAATGGGCCGGTCTAGATAGCTAAGCTAGTTTGCAACTCTGGCCTAGTTTGCAAGTGTAACAGTACTTCTTCTTTATTTTGTTAACTAGCTATTAGTATAATTATTCTTTGTACATGTTCCGAACAATTAAGACATGTACATGCATGTAGTTGTGTACAAACTTATAATTAAGTCCCAAATGCATGGGGTTCTGTTCTGGCTGTGGCTTCAATTGTGTCGAGGTCAGCCATGATGCAATGACATCGACAAGTACCACTATATATATATATATTCATGATTAGTTTGTGGTTCTAGCGGCGTCATCGTCTTCGTCTTCATCTGTCGTGATAGACTGGTGATTCCTATACGTAAACATGTCCATCATCAAACATAAACCTTGAAGAGAAAATTTGTCTCCAAACAAGTACATCGATGACGTTGATTGGTAACTGGAGCTATTCGAATAGACGAGGATCCGAGAACAGATTAAGGATCAAACATGTATACATCGATATGACCTCATATTACAAAGTTTATCTATCAAACAAATCATATATTATACATTATACATTATTTCTTAATCGGTTTGAGTATGGAGTTTAATCCCTCCGTCCGTTTTTTTTTCCTAAGAGTTTCCTCTTATTATTTCTCATATTTCGTCCTCTATAGTTAATTACACCGCCCTACCTCTGTTCCAAAAATAATTACACTCACCACCCTCTTCTTTATAAATTTTGTAAAACATAGGAGTGGTCAATATTATAAGTTCAGAAATGATATTTGCCCCCCTCCCCCCACCACACACACACACACACCACCACCACACCAGGCCCACCCCAAAATTTCCGCAGTCCCCCTCCAATGGAGGGGCGACACGTGGCCCGCAGGCCAGGACTGCGGCCTAACCCGACAACGTAGAACTGTCCTTATAAGTTTCTATAGAAAATATAAGCTAGGGGTGGCTCGTGTAATTAATTTCAAAGTAGGAATAGTTTCTGTAATAAGTGTAAAACATAGGAGTAGTTAATGCAATTATTTTTTTTTTTTTTTTTTTGTCTAGTGAATTTTGGGGTCCATCTTGACGGACGGACGGATCTCCATACTCAAACCAAAAGAAACGACCGAGGACGCACACAATGCGAATATCCACAAACATAACAACACAATCACAAATCAAAGTACTTTTACGTGGTAAATTCTAAAGGAAAAAAAAATCACTAGATGATCAGACTCCATTCCGAAAAAAATTCACTAGTGAATAAAAAAAATACACCCACTCCCCTTCAAGTTCTCTCATCGTCCCAAAAAGGATCACTACAATCACTTCATAGATGAAAAAGATACAAAAATGATTGAAAAAAGTTATTGGTTAATAAGAGACTATTGAAGACTCGTTTGTCAAACCTACAACGCAATTCCTTCGAATCATCTCCCCCGAATCAGTTAATGTGTTCCCCTCGAAAAACTCCCTTTCCTTCTAGAAAATTGTAAACTTGAGAATTCTCTCTCCTCTGATAAATATGGATACTGTTAGGTTAGAAATTCGCACGCTATTTATGTCAACCTAATCACTGCGCAATCCTGAAAATTCAAACAAAACCAACGGACTAGACTAAATGTTGTAAATTGGCTCAGCATAAGCCGAGGGTATGCCGGCAATATGTTGATACATGCTTTTAAATGCCTCCAGAAAGGTTCTAAAAAGAAAAGAAAAAACCTTGGTATACCGTCGGTATGTCAATCTTCTGCGCTTTTACTAATTTCCTAATTAAATTCTTAACTATTAGTGATCAATACTAAAATTTCTAACTAAAATACTTCTAAGCAAACCTTCGTCAAAAGCTCAGCATTGCATCCTCTTTAGTCTCTTGCTTTTCTTATTTTCCCCAGTATGGTGTAATGATTATATATGTGAATACAACTGCACTAAACAAAATGCATTTTCGAACAAATTTGGTGAGAAGTCCTTAAAATTCATATTTGTACATTAATAGGCATTTTAATATGTATCAATTATTGTGAAAACTGTCATCATTCTAGTGGTACAATGTGAACTTTGATAGGTGGCATGGTCAAAATTCACTTCCATTTATTTCTTCAGTTTCAAACTTTAATTTGTTAGTCATTTGTTATATTTACAAGGCAAATGACACTTATAAGCTGGAGAGAATAATAGGGATTCATTCAGCGGACCACAGAACCTTTTGGGAGGCACAGGCTTCGTCTTTGCTGCTGCTGCTGCTCAAAGGATTGCTAGACTTACTTCCCTGGGCTTGAAAGTCTAGAGTGTCAATTTGTTGTGCAGCCTATCATGGTATATATTAGTTACCAGCAGTAATTTGTACGAAGCTATTTCAGCTAGCTAGGGGTGAGGATTATTAGATATTTGACCGAAAAACAAAGCGAACCGAGTCGAGTAAGAGATTCAGTTAGGTTTACCAAATATACGGTTCGATTTCGGGTTTGAATATACTAAATATTTTTATTCGGTTTCACTTGCGGGTTTGTCTTTTGGCTTCGGTCAAAAACAAAAAAAAAAATCAAATAAAACTTACACAATTATTAAATAGCCTCAATTTTATCAATATCTTATAATTAAAAAAAGTATATTCTGAAAACAACAGTTCTATTTATGTATTTTAAAGTCCAACTTTGATAACAACTAGTTTAATTTTGAACCCAACTTTGAAATATAACAAACCTATGTATAAAAATTATAATTTTAATATAATTTAACAACAATTTTAATTTTGTATTCAACTCATTAAACAGTAAAAATAGCACAACCAACAAACCAAATAAATCGAAATTATCGATTCAGTTTCGGTTTTGGCTAATTTTGATTCGGTTCCGATTTAGGACTTTTAGAATTTTAGTTTATTTGGTTTTGACTATTATATTCCGCCGAATAAACCGACGTTCATCCCTAATTTCAACAGCCCCTCTAACATGGTTAGCAGTGTGCATATTCTTTAGATTAGTAACGTACACGTGCATTGCACGCACGTCAAAAATTTTGCTACAAAATAATTTAAATTATAGTTTGTTATAGAAAATGCTGTCCTGTGGAATTGAACACATCTAAAAAAAATTGTTGAAAAAAATATCTAAATTTAAGTTTGTTATAGATAACGAGGCTGTCATGTGGAATGGAACCCACCTAGTCACGAAAAATATCTTTCACTCTCAACTTTCACTCGCTAATTCCACTGTTGTTTATGCGGCCAAAGTTGGATGATTTTTTTTTTGAAATCACACGCACACACACAATTGGAGGGCTTGAACCTTGCCGGTCCCTCCGGATGTCCGCTCTAATACCACTAGGCTAGAGAGCTCGGACTCCAAAGTTGGATGATTAAAACTATTTTTTCTGCGACATTTTTTCAAACCTCACCTGCTAAGTATTCAGCAGTTGCTTTTAGAAGATGTATTAATTTCTTGTAATAATGTTGACTCTGTTTTTTCAGTTCATGAATGAATGATTCCTCTACCATCAAAAAAAAAAAAACGCTCCCTCGTCCCAACTCTAGTTGATGAACAGCCTTGACCTTTCCATGGCCGGTATATTACTCTCTAATCCCGTCAAATTTAGTAGCTTAATTTCGTCATTTGATAAATTAAATTCGAGCCCAAAGTTGTACGCTTCAAACTGACTTTTCATGTTTGAAACTCCTCGACGTTCCATCAATCCGGTCATCAGATTCCACTTTACCAATAAACTCATGGCATCAGAAGGAAATGATTCGCAAAGTTTTTCATGAGTCTGATAAAGTATCCAGCAACAACATTCCATATACCTCGTTATCGAATTTGACTCCCATAGCGGATAATGGATCGACCATCCCCTGAAACTTACAAAGATGATTTATAATTAATGTATCATCCTTGTACCTTAGACGCATCATATGTAGGATCAGAAATAGTTTGTTGATACCAGTCTTCTTGGTATAAGGACTCCAACTCCTCCCATAAAAATTTTGCGTGCTCAATATTATTGATGTGATTATATACACTCTCATTCACGAACTCTTTGATGTATCCACAGAACTGTAAGTGCTCGAATGTCCAGTCCTCCTCGGACTTATCATTGGTCTTCTCGGAAGCAAATACAGGTAGATACTGTTTATTGACGAAGAGCAGATATTTCATCTTGTTTCCCCAAAAGTAATAATTGGTACAGTTTAGGTTAACCATGCTTACTAGGTTTGTGTTTATCTCTTATATCCATTTTGACTGTCAAACTCATGACGCCTAACTCATGACACCTGTAACCACAAGCTCAGATACCGTATGTTGGGAACGGACACGAAACTAGTGAAATAAATATCATTACCAAATCATAAAACTCCGTCGAGGACCGAAGTAAAACACACAATCTGCACATGATGTCAATATCCACAAACCAACAAGGACAACGCAAACATAATAATTTACGTGGAAAACTCTGACGAAAAAAAAATCACGTAATGATCAGAGTCCAACCCAAAAAAGTTTCACTAGTATATATAAAAAAAATACATCCAAACGGATCACCACGATTACTTCAAAGATTGAAAAGATTGCAAAGAGGGTTGAACAAAGTTACCAGAGAATAAGAGACCGATGAAGATTCGTTTGTCAAACCGACGACACGGATCCCTTCGAATGATCTCCTCTCCTGAACCAATAAGTTCTCCTCGAAAAGTCTCATTTCTCTCTTGACGATTGCAAACTTGAGAATTTTCTCCCCCTTGGTGAATATGGTTGTTGTAATTTGGTTAGTAAATCCCTATGTATGTCACTCTAATCACTAAACAATTTTGGTCGTTCAAACCAAATCAACGGGCCAGATTTAAAATTGAAAATCGATTGAGCCAAGGCCAATGGCATGTTACCGGTGTGCCGGCTTCTAAATACCTATTTGTTTCATAAAAGTTTTGGAACAAAAACATGCACACAAGCATACCGACACAAGTCTCAAATCAATATGCAAGAACAATAGTCTCAAATCAATATGTATCAGATCATCCCATCACTAAATCCCACCATATCAGGTTCTCAGACAAATAGACTTTGAGTTTCTTGAATGTGTATGTTAAATAATCAACAAGTACAAATAAAGTAGGCAACTGCTGATTGTTAGTCCGAAATATATATATATATATATATATATATATATATATATATATATATATATATATATATATATATATATATATATTTGGAATCAGGTAAATTGTTTCTGGAATCGCTCCCACTGGGATTCGAACTCCTGACCACTCGGGCCGCATGCATCTCTCTTAACCTCTTAACCACTAGGCTAGAGGTCATACATATATATATATATATATATATATATATATATATATATATATATATATATATTCCTCAATGCTCAATAGATTTTGCCTGTAAAATGTTGACTTCATAAACTGCAAGCATATAGAACCTCAAATAGACCATCTGATATTGATACCACAAATATGGAACCAAAAAACACCATAGAAAGTAAAGTTCTTGGTGTACTTGCAGAGAGAACAGCAATACTTCTCAACAACATTGGTGCAAACAAAGAAAAAAAAAATGCTGCCACATCGAACCGCAGCAGTAAGTAGATCACGCTCAGCTCCATTTACATCCACTCATGCGTGCAAGATATCCTAATACAACGTCAACTATACTTGTGCAGCATCACTTGTATTAGGATATCTTGCACTTACAACCAAAATTAGCTCCGGCTAGGACAACCCAACCCCCAGACTAGCCCAACCCCCGGGCAAGAACTACGCCAGTTTTAGCCCACCACGGATTAGATTGCCGAGTGCAACAATATTTGCTTACAACACAACCCACCACCATGATAAATGTCAACACCAACCCACTGCAGATAACCACAGCATTTCCGCAACAATGTCAACATTGCTTTTTTCCTTTTTGACACTGTTCCTAAATCCTCGCCCCTCTAGATCTGGAAAATAAAAAGTAAGCACGCAATGATGGAGGAAATAAATGAACAGTGGCCAGCTCATTTGAAAAGAGAAGGTTGTAGGTCCAAGTGTTCACATGATTCAACAGGTTTTGTTGGTCCTCCGTCCTCTTTTGCACCTAACAGATCATAAAGAAGTGTGTCTCACTCCAGCTTCAGCTTCTTCCCTCCATAACAAACACTCTGGTTCAACTCCATTCTGATACTTCCATCATCACAATTGCCGCAAGCCCTTCGCAATAGTACTGCTGTTTTCTTCTCAAGTTTTCCGTGCCGGAATATATGTATCCCTCTTATGAAAAATAGCATATATCCTAAGATTTTCTGATTGCTAACCAGTCAAGAACAGAGTGCATTGTTTCTACTTGACCACTGGTGCTATCATGCAGGCTGCAGAGAATTCAAATTGCAAGCCTAAAGACACCTTCAAGTGTAGAAATGGCAAGGTCAGCTGTTATAGCACTCTATATTACTATTTGCTGCGTTGCGTTCATTCTGTCAAAGATTATCATATCAGTACTACTCTACAAACGATGGGCAAGGAGACGACGCATCGTCGAAGAAGATTTCTGTGGTTAGTTTCTGTTTCTAATGGTTTTGCTGAACTTTTACACAGTGGAAATTACTAATTTGTCTGGTAACAGGTGGGAAGATGGTCATGTTCAGGTCCCACACAACGCAGTCCTTGAGTTCAAAAGCTTTCATGAAGAAGACGATGAAGTTAACCAACAAGGACATCATCGGCTCCGGAGGCTATGGCACAGTGTACCGGTTGGAGATAGACGAGAAAACTGTCTTCGCAGTGAAGAGACTAAACAAGGGACATGCGGAGAGGGACCGGGGATTCGAGAGAGAGCTGGAGGCCATGGGTGACATAAAGCATAGGAATATCGTCCCCCTCCATGGATACTACGTAGCACCTCAGTTCAATCTTCTCATATACGAACTCATGCCGAATGGAAGCTTGGACACATTGATCCATGGTAATATATGCTGAAGTGGTTTCTTTTTCCTATTTTATGATTTCCAAATTCAATATCCCAAGAAGATTTATGAAGCAGGACTTCAGCAGGAAAATGGAGCGAGGAAAATCCTCTAGATTGGCCTTCAAGGCTCAAGATAGCACTAGGCGCAGCAAGGGGCCTGGCATACCTCCACCATGATTGTATCCCTCACATAATCCACAGGGATATTAAATCGAGTAATATACTCCTGGATCACAATATGGAGGCAAGGGTATCCGATTTCGGATTAGCAACACTGATGGGACCAGATAAGACTCATGTTTCGACACTCGTAGCTGGAACTTTTGGGTATTTAGCTCCAGGTAAATCTTTTAAACAAGAAAAAACTCGATGGCTCCTCGTCTTGATGAAAATTTTAGTATTGCTGTAATTGTCCCCTGCAGAAATCTTTGATACGGGAAGAGCAACGACAAAAGGAGATGTTTACAGCTTCGGAGTGGTTTTGCTTGAACTTCTAACTGGGAAAAGACCAACAGACGAATCGTTTGTTGAGGAAGGCACGAAGCTGGTCACCTGGGTAAATCCTTGTAACTGTAAAGCAAGTATAACTTTGTTCATGTAGTATCTATAGATCGTGGAGACAAGAAGACCAAATTTCAGCACTCTATTCCTATACAGATGAGGTTAACCCCAAGAGAACTGTAAAAAGCTCAATTTACCATTAAGATACCCAGTTACTAGGAGAGATTTCAGCCACCCTTCTGTATATTTCCCTTTAAGTAATACTTCCATCTATGGTTCCAGACTATGTAGCAGAAAGTGGAAACGGACACAGATAACAGATAAGGACACGATACAGATACAGGATATGGATATTTTCGAATAGGTACAATATAAGCCATCTATCTTGCATGAGTAAGGACATGAATACAGGTATGGATACAGACCCCTGCATATAGCTTCCAGATTCTCATATCCTTCCTCAAACATTTTTCATCCGTATGCCTATGTGGTTGACAACTATCAGCAACATTACTATTTTCCAATCAGTGCTAGTAGTGACCCATCAGTCAACATACCTCAACCTTTGAGGTCAGTATCCCTGTATTTCCATCCAAATGGCTGGAATTCACACAATTTTATAGGCTAGAGCTTTGACAAAAGCTACTTCAATCATTTCACACATGTTTCTTTCAAAAGTGAAGGAAACACTGAATTGTGCTATAGAAAATTTCTTCACTTATGGTACCATTACCAACAGTAATTGCACCAGATTCTTAAAGTAGACCTTTCATCAATAATCTCCACCAATTGCTTCTCATAGTATCAAGTCGTTTGCTTTTGATTCCTAGTTACCTTCTCTGCCTTATTTTCCTATGATTCATATCAGATCATATGTATGTAAGGAATAAAAATAAACTGATCTATGACATTTTGGTTACTGGGTACACACACAGCCCACTGCCAACTGCCCCATGATGTGTTGGTGTTTTCATTTTGCTTTGGGAACTTTTAGTCCCACATTGGAAAACCATCATGGTGTATATCTCAATATATAGCTATGTTTGTGTTGGAGTATGCGCATAGGGTGAGGTGGCCCATTTGGGTTGATTTTCTAGAGAGTTAAGTTTAAATCACAAGGAACAAACATTTGTTTTGTCACTCAGTTTGAGAATCCTTAGGAGCCAAGTCTCATAGGGGCTTAGCGACTCGGACTCGGACTCGGGGACGAAGGGCGCAAAGTGGCGCTTTGATAACGCACTTTGCACTTTGCATGTCGCTCGTGCACTCCTTTATGCGCGAGTTAAATGCAGATGGCGTATGCGCGGACAATGCGCGGCGCATGCGTTAGGCGCTATGCGGCAAGGCGCATATGCGGTCATGCGCATATGCGGCCATGCGCTAGGCACAAACGCGTGGTTGCTTTCGGCACGGAACAGCGTTGGCGGCGCTGTCAGCGTGCAGCACGTTGCGGTGTTTCCTCTGTCAATGTACGGCACGCTGCGGTGTACGCGCATTGGGACGATGAGCGCAGATCCCGCTGTCAACGTGCGGCGCGCGCGCACTGGGAGCATGCGCGCAGATCCTGTTGTCAGCATACGGCGCGTTAGGGCGTTGGCACATTGGGTGCATGCGCGATGTTCTCGTGGGATTTGGTCGGCATGCGCCCATGTGTGCAGGTGCATTTACATGCGTGCATGGGTGCAAAACTGCTCTATAAATAGAGCCTCAACTCCTTCATTTGAAGTGTTGTAAGAGAGAGAAAGTGAGGGCCGCTAAATCCTACTCCAGAAAGTTCATGCGCCAATCAGCGCTAGTAGTGACCCATCAGTTAACATACCTCAACCTTTGAGGTGAGCATCCCTGTATTTCCATCCAAATGGCTGGAATTCACACAATTTTGAGCTTTGACAAAAGCTACTTCAATCATTTCACACATGTTTCTTTCAAAAGTGAAGGAACACTGAATTGTGCTACAGAAAATTTCTTATGGTACCATTACCAACAGTAATTGCACCAAATTCTTAAAGCAGACCTTTCATCAATAATCTCCACAATTGCTTCTTATAGTATCAAGTCGTATGCTTTTGATTCCTAGTTACCTTCTCTGCCTTATTTTCCTATGATTCATATCAGATCATATGTATGCAAGGAATAAATAAACTGATCTATGACACTTTGGTTACTGTGTACACACATAGCCACTGCCAACTGCCCATGATATGTGTTTCAACTTTCAATAAGGTACATATGTTTTTCCTTTTTCCTTTCTAGCGTGAACATGCTCTAAGACACTGGACCATAAGGTTGCAAGTTTGCCAATATCAAAAGCCACGAGAAGTCGAGAACCATAACCAGAGTAAAGATGAGAGACCTTACCTTTGGAGAGAGTTGAAAATTTCGATTATAAAGCATATGAGACAATCTGGCCTACTAGCTACCTTATGTTTTCACTTAATATACTGTTGAGAGTCTCGAGGCAGTAAACTCCTCAGAACTCAATAACTTATATTTCTTGTGCATGAGTTCAGTACTTCAATAGATATCCTGCAAGTATATTTTTTCACACCCATAAGCATTGTTGAGAATCAATAAGGGACTTTTAGTCCCACATCGGAATATGTTATATGTAGAGGAGCTAGACTCCCTACAAGTAGTGAAGTAGTCCATCAATAAAATTATCTAACTATTATTTTCTACATGGTATCAGAGCCATAACTCTCTCTCCCTCTCTCCACACCAAAAAAAAAAATTTCTTCTCTCCCTCCCTCTAGCCGACCCACCCCCCCCCCCCTCCCCCACCCGCCCGACCCCCCCCCCCCCCCCCACCTCGCCGCCCGACCACAGCAGCACCCCCCCCCCGACCAGAACCTTCCCCCCCCCCCCGCCGCCCGACCACAACAGCACCCCCCCCTCCCGACCCCCCCCCCCCCCCACCCCATCAAACCCTAACCCTAACCCTAGCTTTTAGCCAAAAAAAAAAAAAACACAAAAAAAAGGCGTATTTCGACTAGAGACGGCTGTCAAATCTTTATTTGCACCAACTCTGTTCCGTGCTTACGCCGTTTGGAACTAACAAATGCTTTATTTGTTATTCCTTCTTCACATCGGGATCTTTGCAGAGACTGATCATGTCTTCTCTGGTATCCTGACGTGTTCACTTTACATGCGCGCGCCGGTGCTGGCCAAGTTAGTAGCGCATTAGTAAAGTCTCTGGCGTTGAAGAAGACGACGTCGACGACGAAGACGACGAAGACGACGAAGACGACGACGTTGGGTCAGTTGCAGACTCCGACGACGACGAAGAAGATGACGAATTGAGTTCTCAGTTGACGACGCCATGGATTCGATCAGTGGCAAACTGACGGCCGATGAGATGAAGGCCTTGGTTGATGATATCTTATCCAAGAGATTAACCGAGGTAACCCCACGTGTGATCCATACTGATGTAGATCCGTCGCCTTACAAAATGGGGAAGCTGGAGAAATTGGAAACGAAGTTGGAAGGAACTTTCAACTACTTGAAGTGGTCGCGGCAGGCGATGCGGACACTGAAGGGACGTGGCTTGGTTGGCTATGTCACTGGCCAAGCCAAGGCGCCAGCCGATCACTCCACCAATGAGTTTGGTGTGTGGGAGATTGTCAACAACGTCGTGGCTGGGTGGTTGACTGCCTCTTTAACCGACCAGGTGTCGGGCAATGTCGAGGCTATGGAGGCTGCTGCTGATATATGGCAGACTCTCAAAGATATGTACTCCGGCTCCGGCAACCCTATGCGAGTCTTTCAACTGCAAGATGAACTCGATAGGGTGGCCCAAGATGACCGTACCATCTCTGAGTACGCGGCCATGTTGAAGAAGTATTGGTCTGATCTGGATCATTATGATCCTCTTGGGATGGAAGATGCACAAGTCGAACCAGCCTTCGCAAAGTACTTTCAGACGTTCCTGGCTTATATTTTCCGGCAGCGTATGATGAAATTCCTGAAGGGACTACACCCTGTATTTGAGCAGCGACGGAATATCCTCCTTTCCCAACCCACGCTCCCGACCTTGGAAGAAGCTATAGCTGTCATGACACAGGAAGAAGCTCGACTGAAGTTGATGCCCAACAAGGGCTCCTCCCAGGGGGAGCCAGCCGCGGTTGACAAGTCTGCCCTTGCTACCTTCAATCAACCTCCATCTATGGGTGGTGTTTGTCACAATTGTGGTGATTCCGGACATTACATCCGATTTTGTCCAAAACCCTTGCGCAATCAGTCTACTGATCGAGGACGGGGTCGTGGAGGCCGGCGTGGTGGTCGAGGAGGATATGCCGGTAGAAGGGGCGGACACAAAGCAAATCTAGCGGAGGAAGGAGGAGAGAATCAACTGGCTGCAATAACCCCGCTTGAGCGGGAGTTCCTTGAGAAGTTGCGAGGCACAAAGCTGGGTTCGGTCGACTGTCCTGGGGCGTCTTCATCCTCGGGAGATCACCTCACTTGCTTTGCCTAAACCAGCACCGATGATTCTGCACGTGCTCTTGCCTCTATCCATCAGTCAGGATGGATTATGGACTCTGGGGCATCTCGCCATGTCACGGGGTCCCGTGATGCGTTTCAGAGATATACTCACCTACCATTGCCGGAGGGTATTCAGACCGCTGATGGTACATCCAGACCTGTAGTGGGTACAGGCACTGTCGCATGCACCCCTTCCATCACTCTAACCAATGTCTTACATGCTCCATCTTTTCCTGTCAATCTTTTATCCATTAGTGCCATTATACTTGATCTTAACTGTACTGTTTCCTTTGACATTCCTAAGGTAACTTTTCAGGAGAAGGGGACAGGACGACGACTTGGGACTGGCACATTGCATAAGGGGCTGTGGTATTTAGACAGGACTGGACTGGACAACGCATTGGCATCCTTGGTAGCAGCCGCACCACCAGAAGCTTCCTGTCGCAGTGTTGAAGCCGACTTGCTACTCCACCACCAGCGTGTCGGTCATTCCTCTTTCCAAGTTCTTAGTCGAATGTATCCGTCCTTATATCAAAGGGCTGATAAAGAGAAGTTATTTTGTGATGCTTGTGAGTTGGGAAAACATACCAGAAGCTCGTATGTAAGCTCGGGGAACAGGAGTTCAGCTGCTTTTGACATGATACATTCGGACGTATGGGGCCCTTGTCCTACAACCGGAATTAACGGTTTTCGATGGTTCGTCACCTTCATTGACTGTTATACCAGCGTGACATGGGTCTACCTTCTGAAGAATAAAAGTGACGTCCTTGCGGCTTTTCGGGACTTTCATCGCCGGGTGGAAACACAATATGGCGCTAAAATTAAGTGTTTCCGGTCTGACAATGGGACGGAGTATACTAATAAGCAGGTTGCTGAGTATTTTTCCACCCATGGAATACTACATCAAACTTCATGTGCTTATACTCCGGCACAAAATGGTGTGGCTGAACGAAAGAAGAGACACCTGTTGGAAGTCGCACGGACGATGATGCTGGCTATGAATGTCCCGAAGCACTTATGGGGGCAGGCTATTTTGACGGCCTCGTATCTCATCAACAGAATGCCGTCTCAAGTATTGGACTGGAAGACACCATTGGAGATGCTTACTGGGGCAACTACATACACTGTTCCACCAAAAGTTTTTGGATGTGTGTGTTTTGTCCAAGATAATAGGCCTGGCATTGGCAAACTGGATCCTAGAGCAGTTAAATGTGTTTTTGTCGGTTACACGGCGACTCAGAAGGGATATGCCTGTTGGAGTCCAGTCGAGCGGAAGATGTTTGTCAGCATGGACGTTACATTCAGAGAACTCGAACCATACTATGGTTCGGATGAAGGTTCAGCATTTGGTGACACATCTAACACAGGTGGTGTTCGATGTGAGGGGGAGATAATAAGCCCAAATGTGGTCGTCGGATCGGTTCCGTGTCCGGTTGTCGAAAACTGGACGAAAGGGGAAGAGCACAGTGACTCAGATACAGATGAAGAAGAAGAAGATACATATGTTACGCAGGGGGAGCAACAGACAAGGGAAAAGGAGCTCCAAGTCTACAGAAGGAGACAACAGAAGTCCAGTACTGTGCCTATGCCGTGCCCTGTGCCTACTGTACCAAGTCCCTCGTCTACTCCTGCTCCAACTCCTGAAGATGTTGCCCCCGCACTGAATCACTCGGATTCTGATGCGGATCTCTCCGACTCGGATGGTATGATCTCTCCACCACCTATTGCTCCCTTAAGGAGATCTTCTCGCATCAATGCGGGTTAGGCTCCTGCTCGTTTTGATGATTACGAACATGACATTGCCAACTTCTTGTCTTATTCTAACATTTCTTCGAATTATCGAGCCTCCATTGCATCGTTAGACTCTACTTCGTTGCCCAAGTGTTGACAGGAAGCAAAGAAAGATCCAAGGTGGAAAGCTGCAATAATGGAAGAACTTGGGACATTGGAGAAAAATAAGACATGGGAGCTGGTTCCATTACCCAAAGGGAAGAAAGCTGTGGGATGCAAATGGGTGTACACGGTGAAAGAGACGCCAGAAGGAAAGGTAGAACGATACAAGGCGAGGTTGGTTGCAAAAGGATTCACACAGTCATATGGCATAGACTATGATGAGACGTTTGCCCCAGTAGCAAAAATGAGCACCGTGAGAACTCTGGTCTCCATTGCAGCGAACTATGGATGGAAGCTGTACCAGCTGGATGTGAAGAATGCCTTTCTTCATGGGGACCTGCAAGAAGAAGTATACATGGAGCTCCCGCCAGGATGCTACGCGACGAAATCAAACGGAGGGACGTCGCAAGGAAAGATGTGTAAACTGAAGAAGTCGCTATACGGGCTCAAGCAATCTCCTCGAGCCTGGTTTGACAGATTCAGAAAGGCTGTTACAGGCATGGGATACCGTCAAACAAATGCAGATCATACGGTCTTCCTCCAGCATGCAAGAGGCCACATCACTATACTTGCTGTATATGTGGATGATATAGTGATCACAGGTGATGATGAAGTCGAGATCACTAAGCTGAAGTCAAAACTCGCGAAGGAGTTTGAGGTGAAGGATTTAGGAGCGATGAGGTACTTTCTAGGTATCGAGGTGTGTGAAGGCGAACAAGGAATTGTTCTCTCACAGAGAAAATACGCACTAGATCTGCTGAAGGAGACAGGGATGCTAGGATGCAAAGCAGCAGTCACTCCAATTGACCAGAAGTGCAAGTTGGAAGCAGAAGCAGGAGAGCCAGTTGATCGTGAAAGATATCAACGACTTGTAGGAAGATTGATTTATCTGGGGCACACTCGCCCTGATATCTCATTTGCGGTGAGTGTAGTGAGTCGCTACATGCATGATCCAAGAAAGGGTCATATGGATGCATTATTTCAGATCTTGAGATATCTAAAAGGAACGCCGGGAAAGGGACTATGGTTCAAGAAGAATGGACGCATAGAAGTTGAGGGATACTGTAATGCAGACTGGGCGAGCTGCATGGACGACAGAAGGTCTACCACGGGATACTGTGTTTTTGTAGGAGGAAATCTGGTCTCATGGAGAAGCAAGAAACAGTCAGTGGTAGCACGGTCGACAGCTGAAGCAGAATACAGAGCAATGACTCTGGGAGTATCAGAGTTGCTGTGGGTGAAAGCATTGCTGACAGAGTTGCAGCTGGATAAGGGAGCACCATTGCGTCTTCTGAGCGATAGTCAAGCTGCAATAAGTATAGCTAACAATCCAGTTCAGCACGACAGAACGAAGCACATCGAGATTGATCGATTCTTCATCAAGGAGAAGCTGGAACAGGGGATACTGAAGATTGATCATGTCCGCTCAGAAGAACAAGTTGCAGACTGTCTGACTAAGGGTCTTAGTTCATTAAGTCTGTCAAAGCTATGTAACAAGATGGGGATGATCAATATCTATCGCCCATCTTGAGGGGGAGTGTTGAGAATCAATAAGGGACTTTTAGTCCCACATCGGAATATGTTATATGTAGAGGAGCTAGACTCCCTATAAGTAGTGAAGTAGTCCATCAATAAAATTATCTAACTATTATTTTCTACAAGCATAAGCAGCTACTCTGCTATGTCCTTCATATAAACTTCTTTTAATACAAAGATGAATGGAGCTACAAATGTTGTAGGCGCAGAAAAATAATTCCCTGACACAATTGCAGGTTCAAGAAATGAACAGTATGCAATATAGCAGTTCTTGTCTTACTTAAAACCAGACCCATCTACTCTCAACTCCCAAGCACAGTCTCTGTTGCATCCATGATCAGTAGTAATTCATCAACTTAACACCCACAGCTTTCTAGAGCATAATTTTTAGCATACTAGTCAATTTAGCTTCCTGTATACTTTTCAAAATTTGTTTTCTTGTATTTGTAAAGTTTCAGCCCAACACTGTAAATTGAACTAGGTAAAATACATGGTGTAACAGGTAAAAGGAGTAGTTGAAGAAAAGAGAGAAGAACATGCAATTGATACCTCCATAAGATGCTTTCAGGTCGACGAAGTACAGAAGGTTTTTGCAGTTGCTGAAAAGTGCCTAGAACCAGATCCTTCCAACAGACCAACCATGTCAGGAGTTGTCAAGATGCTTGAGGAAATAAAACCACAGGAACTATAGCTGTTTCTTACTAGCTTTCATCATTAATGATGTATAAGAATATCAGTAATGAAATATAACTTTATGATTCTTCTCCTGACTAAGTATCAAGCTGTTGGAGTACATAAGTTTTAATTTCTACATACTCATCTAGATATATTTCCAACGTCGCTTTCCTCAAAAGCTTAAACCTTGCATAAAGCATAGTTGGGAATCTATGACTATTAGATTGGGCCCTCAACTAATCTTCAATTTCACTAATACTCCAAGCATGCCATATTACACAATCTCTCTGCATTTCATGTTTTGTCCCATAACCTTCCCTCCCTCTAAATACTTAGTCACAACTCTATCATTGACCCAAGGTTCGCAATATCGGAATCAGTTTTCTTATAAGCATCTGTATTGTCGATTTCGTCAATTTTGGATTGGAGTTTCGGAGTTTTTGGTTCGGAAAGCTAGCTAATAATAAAAAATTAGTAAAAGGTAGAATTTTTTTTTGATAAATTTAGGCATAATTTTATGTATTATTTGTTGTTTCCTGTTAGTTTTAAATGTTATAATATTCAACGTCTTTGAATCCTTCGGCCAAATAGATTATGTTTTTATGTGTTTTTTTACAAAGTACACCCACTGTAGATAGTTTTTAAGAGAGTAAATTTAAGATGGATGAATATTGTGACTTGATAATATACAACATCATCAAATGGTAATGGTTACAATGCAACAACAATGAATACTATCGACACCAATATAGCATGTTGTCATGTTGGTCTTCAGCACAACCGAATTATTGTGTCGACATTGATTTTTCTGGTACTTCGATCTTTTTCTAGTAGTTTTCACTTGATGAATTGACGAGAAGAGAGAGCCTTAGATGTCATTATTGGCCAGTATTGGGTCGGGACATGCCAAACGACACAATATGGCCAATACTATGAACCTTGCGTTGACCCTAGAGTTTGAATCCTACAACTTGATGTTAAACCTATTTGTATGCTTCAGAAGTGTACAACATGTTACTATTCTCTTAAATTTATTATGGTGATAGCAGTAGCGGATGGTTGAGATCATCCCCAGCCTTTTGATAAAAGAAAAAAAAAAAAAAAAGTTCACATATTCCCTATCACTATTTCCATAATCTATGTTTTTATTAGGCAAAGTCTTATTTTGTTAATCTTGATGGAAATATATAGGGTTGTGACCACATGATCAGTATATTTCACCCTTAGGGGGCGTTTGGTATGGGGTATTTTTTATTTCTTGGAAAATTTAGGGTGGGAATCTATTACCATGTTTGTTTCGGATATAAAAAATTTATTCCAGGGAATTAAAAATAGCCGGATAAATAGTTTACCCATAAAACATAGGAATCCTATCCCTCAAGGATATGTGGGTATATTTTTTTTGCCCGGGCAAAAAAGAAATTTGTTTAAATTTTTTTCTTCTTTTTTGATCAATGTTAAACGTTGTTTTCGTTTTTTATCATTTTTTCCCTTTTTTATCGTTTTTTGGTCGTTTTTTCGTTTTTTGTCATTTTTTGTCGTTTTTGTCGCATTTTGTCGATTTTTTTTGTTGTTTTTGTAGTTGTTTTTATCGTTTTTGGTCATTTTTGTCGTTTTTAATCGTTTTTGTCGTTTTTGTCATTTTTTTTGTCGCTTTTGTCGTTTTTACTAGTTTTTTTCGTTTTTTTCATATTTTTTGTCATTTTTGTCGTTTTTAGCGTTTTCGGTCGTTTTTCCCCATTTTTGTCGTTTTTTACTATTTTTTGTCGTTTTTATCGTTTTTCTATCGTTTTCTGGTATTTTTTGTCGTTTTTATTGTTTTAAGTAGTTTTTCGTCATTTTTTAATCATTTTTTGTCGTTTTTATCGTTTATTGTCGTTCTTATCTTTTTTTGCCTTTTTGTTGTTTTAAGTAGTTTTTTATCATTTTTTGATCATTTTGGTCATTTTTATCGTTTGTGGTCGATTTTAATAGTTTTTTTTTGTCTTTTTGTCCTTTTTTGTTCTTTTTTGTTGTCTTTTTTGTTTTGTTGTCTTTTTTTGTTTTTTGTTTTTTTTGTCGTTTTTTTTGCAAAAAAAATTTCTATCTTATTTCATCCTTTTTTTTTTCTTCTTTTTGCCCTTTTTGCCGCTTTTTGGTAAATTTTTATCTATTTTTTTATCATTTTTTGTCTTTTTCGTTGTTTTGTCGCTTTTTTCGTCCTTTTTGTCGCTTTTGTAGTAGTTTTTGTCATTTTTTGCTGTTTTTTGTTCTTTAGCCTTTTTTGGTCATTTTTTAGTTTTGTCATTTTTTTTGTCTTTTTATCATTGTTTTGTTGTTTTTTGTTTTTTGTCGATTTTGTCATTTTTTTGGTCGCTTTTTGATCGTTTTGGTCTTTTTTGTCGTTTCGTCTTTTTTGGATTTATTTTGGACGCTTTATTTGATTTTTGATTTTTTTTGTTTGTTTGTCATTTTTTGTCCTTTTTTCTTTTGATTGTTTTTGTCGTTTACTTTTTTTTCGTTTTTGACAGTATTTTCTTTTTGAATTTTTTTTATTATTTTCTCTTCCGGGAATATTTATTTAATCACTGGGAATGTAATTTTCCAGAAAATTTAACTACTTGGAATTTGATTTCCGGAAATATAGAATTTTCGGTTATATAGTATTCCGTGTAGTGTCCTGATCCCGTTGCGGAGCACGGGTCGGACTAGCGGCCGAATGGCCGAGTCGGATGAAATTGAGAAAACTTTACTTAGGAAAACTTTACCAGGATCACGGGATAATAAATTGAGATCATTTTCTCGTTATGGATTTGACTCTTTTGAAATCATGCCCAAGATGCACTGGCGCACGTCTTGGGGGAAGAATTCTATATAAGGGCCCGTTTGGTAAACCGTATTTAGAGGTGGGATTTGAATTTTTATGGATTTGGAGACAAATTCATGGAATCCTATGTTTGGTTGGAGATGGAAAGTATGACAAAATCCAAAACTTGGATTTGGTTGAATTTTGAAAGGAAAAAATAATTATTCTTTAAAAATTTCGTTAAAATATTTATTACTTAATAATTTTGTTAAAAATTAGTAAATTAAAAATTAGTTAATCTTTAATAATTTCGTTAAAAATATTTATTCTTTAATAATTTCGTTAAAAATTAGTTAATTAATAAAAAAAATCTAACTATTTTATTAGTATTATTAATTAATAAAAAAATAGTATTATTAATTAAAAAATTAGTTAATTAGTTAATTTCGTTATAATCATTAACAATTTATTAGTATTATTATAATATTGATTAATAATATTTTATTATTTAGTTAATAATCATAATTTACTAGTATTATTATATTATTATTATAATATTAATTAATAATTTATTAGTATTATTATAATATTAATTAGTAATAATATCCTATGTTTAGTATTATTAATTAAAAAATTAGTTAATTAGTTAATTTTGTTATAATCATATTAATAATTTATTAGTATTATTATAATATTAATTAATAATTTGTTAATAACTATTTTATTATAATCTTAATTAATAATATTTTAATCACAATTAGAATCATATTTTATAATAATTTAATTAATAATTTACTAATCATAATAATATTAATTTATAATTACTATTTTTAAAATATTTAATTTATAGTTAATTAATCGTTAATTATTAATTATTAATCAATAATTATAATGTATAATTATTGATCGTTAATAAAAAATTATCGATTGTTAATTATTAATTATTAATCATTAATTATAATTTATAGTTATTAATTATTAATCGTTAATTATTAATTATTAATTATTAATCGTTATTTATTTAAAAATTAACTAATCATTAATTATTAATTTTATAATTAATAATAACTAACCGTCAATTATTAATTACTAATCGTTAATTATTAATTTTATAAATAATAATAACTATAATTAATCATAATTAATTAATATCTTAATTATTGATCATGACTATAATTTAATTATTAATTATAAAACCAAATCCTATGTTTGGTTGGAGTTGGATTTGGAGTTGGATTTGAATAGTAAAATCCATGATTTGGATTTGGAGGATTCCCAAATCCAAATCCAAATAGTAAAATCCGGTTACCAAACAAGCCCTAAGAGAAAGAAAAGGAAGTATGCTGATCAGACGTTGGTGCCAATGCATGTACTAACGTAGTAAACCGAGCTTGACGTTGCATGGAAGACCTCTTTCTCTCGATAATTCACCAACAAGTGAGTGGCTTTGATCCTTCGACGATCCTTAATCTTCGCGCGTAACAAAGGCAGACTTGTTATTGCGTTCGGTGCTTAATAAAAGATGTTTAGTAATAACTCAGAAAGATAATTAATGAAAGATAAATTATCACATGGCTAGGCTTATGTTGCAAATCAAATGATGCCTTGTATGCTACGATATGAATTGTTGAACAAGTGATGCAAGACCCAAACATTGGACGGTAAGTATATCGGACTTCGGTTCGAAAGAATGATAACACAAACGAATAGTCCCTTGGTTGGATAATTAAGTATGCGAGCCTACGGCTCAAAGAAAGATGGTATGAAGGCAAGATGGTAAGATGGCAAGTTGGCAAGACGAAATGAGAACTACGACTTATGTGTGAGAGATGCTACTATCATGCATATTATGTTTCTTATTAGCTAAGTTGCATTACGTACATGGTCATGAACAACTTGTGCACAAGATAATTCCTCGAACGGTCATTCGCGGCCACGGATCCGGTTCGTCCTAGGGGAACAAGGATTGATGCTGACGTACTGGCATTGGTATGCGGGACCTTCAGTGGGGCTAGCTACCCGCACTGTAAGGGACGCCGTTATACCAGTAAGACGGTCCAAGATGGCGTGTCGCCAGTGACCTTCATATAGACAGGTGTCATAGCTAACAATGTCTTATGCAGGCAAGAGTAAGTGTTATTCATAAATATACAAGAATGGCTATCGACCGTGGGTAAGATTCACCAAATTGGTGAACATTATGAATTGCTTATGTTAGAACAATATGAATTGCTTATGTTTCTAACATCAATATGTGTACTTCCTATGTTTCCTATCAAATATGAATTGTTAATGGACCCTAAGGCAAGATAGAAAGATTACAAATTGTTGGTATATTTGGTATAGGAATATGTTATATTTAGTATGGGAATGTGTTATGTTTAGTATGGGAATATCCTGAAGACATATTTGGGATGCCAGAATATGTCACAGGATATTCCATTGGATATTCTATGATGTAAAGACTATATAAAGCCTATGAGACTATCAATGAAATCATCTCATCAATCAATTACAACATGGTATCAGAGCCACCTTTCACCAAGCCCACCAAACCCTAACCTTCCCCCTCTTCTCCCTCTCTCTCCGCCACCAAACCCTAACCCGCGCACAGCAGCACCCCCCTTCCCGCGCCCGTGGCTGCTGCTGCTGCGGCTACTGCCAGCTGTGGTACGCGCGCCGGCCACCTCTACCACGTGCGCGCCGCCCTCTCCTACCGCACGTAACGGCGCCTTTGTTGTCGTTGTTCGGATTATTCCGAAAGAGGACATCGATGCCTAGATCTGATGAAAATAGACATGTTCGGATCTAGGAGCGGACGACGAGGACGAGCGTGAGTCGTGGAGCGGACGTGACGTGATCGGAGAGGAGAAGCAACGATGAAGGAGATCATCAAGAAGCTGGATCCTGCAGAGGTTGCGACGTTGATGAAGATGTCGGCTGGTGAGAGCACGACACAAACGTCGCCGAAGTTGGAGCTTCCCTCCATCGATCTGAAGCTTGATGGACCGCCTACCTACCTGAGTTGGCCACAACGGGAAAGGAGAACCCTCGCAAAGAAGACAGCCGAATGAGGGCTCCACAGGACGAAGAGCACCGTCATGACCTAAGGGAGAGCCCCGGCAGTGCTACAATTGCGGGAAGGTGGGTCATCTGAGGTATGCTTGCACCAAACCACCCAAGGGAGATTCAGACGGTAGACGTGGACAGTTTGGATGATGTGACCGTGGTTGTAGGGGTCGACGAGACGGTCGAGGAGGTTGTCAGGCGAACCTGCTGGTAGCAGAAGGCGAGGAGACAGCTGACGGTGCCTATGCTGAGGAGGATCAGGCACTGCATGACATGTTGGAAGTACCCAGAAGGAGGTAGAGAGCGTCGAGCGATGGAGATAGGAGGAGTGGGACCGGGGAGGCGTCCACCTCATTCTTCGCCAGAGACAACGCTGCCATGTATGCCCATCCGTCGGCGGAAGGCACTGACGACTCACTCGCCCTTGCATCTATGTCTTCCCTCAGATCGTCGGATTGGATTATCGATTCGGGTGCGTCTCGATACGTGACAGGGGAATGCTAGTGAGTTTTCTTCCTACACTCACCTAGCATCGGCAGACAACATTCAAACAGCTGATGGTACTCTCCAGCTAGTGGTCGGTAAGGGTACTGTCGATTGTACAGGTTCAGTAAAATCATTCAATGTTTTGCATGCTCCTTCTTTTCCAGTCAGTCTTTTGTCCATTATTTCTATAATCCTCCAATTAAAATGTACTGTCTGCTTTGATATTCCTAAGGTGATCTTCCAGGAGAAGGAGACCGGACGAAAACTTGGAACTGGCACTTGGCATGATGGACTGTGGTACCTGGATCAGGAAGGGCTGGATTCGGCATTGGTGTCTGTGGCAGAGAAGGCAAGAATGGAAGGACCAAAGATGAGTGCCGAGGATACACTGATACTCCACCACAGGAGGATGGGGCACTCCTCTTTCGGTGTTTTGAGTAGGCTGTATCCATCTATTTATGAGAAAGCAAATCAGGAGAAACTGGTATGTGATGCATGTGATTTAGGCAAACTTACTAGGAGCTCATATGTTAGTACAGGACATAGGAGCTCTTCTATGTTTGATATTATACATTCTGATGTTTGGGACCGTGCGCCACAACTACTATGAATGGTCACAAGTATTTCGTTTCTTTTATTGATTGTTCCTCTCGTGTCACCTGGCTGTATTTGATAAAAAATAAGAGTGATATCTTTGCTTGTTTTCGGGACTTTCATAAACATGTCCAGACTCAGTACAGAGCGGTGGTGAAGGTACTAAGGTCTGACAACGGGACAGAGAATACCAACAGAGTACTTGCGGAATACTTGTCGGCCCAAGAGATACAGTATCAGACCACATGTGCATACACACCAGCACAAAATGGAATAGCAGAAAAAAAAGAACAGACACCTTCTGGAGGTAGCAAGAAGCATGATGGTCGACATGAATGTCCCACAGAGTCTGTGGGGGCATGCAGTGTTGACAGCAGCTCAACTAATAAACAGAATGCCTTCGAAGGTACTGGGAAGGAAGTCTTCATGTGAAATATTGCAAGGAAATAATAGTGGGATACTCCCACTGAAGGTATTTGGTTGCGTATGTTTTGTGAAAAACAACAGACAATCGGTTGGGAAGCTTGACCCTAGAGCAGTCAAGTGCATCTTCGTGGGCTACTCTGCAACTCAGAAGGGATACGTATGCTGGAGTCCAGTAGAGAAGAAGAAGTTTGTGAGTATGGATGTTCACTTCAGGGAGCATGAGCCATACTACCATCAGGAGGGAACCCCAAACAACTCACCTAATACTGCGAGTATGAGACGGGAGGGGGAGATTGAGGAGAGCCTGGTGACCGATTTAGGAGTTTGGCATGGAGGAACGATTGAGGAGGAGCAGGAAGAGAAAGAAGAACAGGGGGAGGAGATGAGAGGTGTTAAGCCTACGGCTGAGGGGGAGTTACTTACCTACAGCAGGAGAGGAAAGCAAACTGCAGGAACAGTACCTACAATGCCAGTGCCAAGTCCCTTGCCTGCGTCCGTCTCGACTCCTGAGACACCTACACCACCAAATTCCTCTTCAGGTTCTCCCTACTCCCACACCATTATCAGTACGGAGGACCACTCGCAGCAATGCGAGAAATCCTCCTGATAGATATGGTTGGGACCTTGCTCAGTTTGTTTCATATGATCATATCTCTTCTTCTCATGGAACATTCATTGCATCTTTGGATAGTGTTACTGTACCTAACAATTGGCAGGTTGCCAAGAACGATCCAAAGTGGAAAGCGACGATGCACGAGTTAGGGGCCCTTGAGAAGAACCACACTTGGGAGCTGGTGAAACTGCCAGAGGGGAAGAAAGCAGTCGGATGCAAGTGGGTCTTCACTGTAAAGCAGAATCCAGATGGACTGGTTGAGCGCTACAAAGTCCGACTGGTGGCAAAAGGATACAGTCAGACGTACGGCATCGACTATGACGAGACCTTTGCACCAGTGGCGAAGATGAGTACTGTCAGGACCCTGATTTCTCTGGCAGCAAATGGTGTATGGAAGCTACACCAACTGGATGTGAAGAATGCATTTCTTCATGGAGATCTAGTGGAGGAGGTGTACATGGAGATACCACCAGGATTCGGCACCAATCAGACAGTGGACAAGATCTGCAGGTTGAAAAAATTTCTCTATGGACTGAAGCAGTCTCCTCGAGCGTGGTTTGCCAGATTCAGGAGGGCGGTGATAGGGATGGGATATCAGCAGATCAATGATGATCATACTGTGTTCTTGCGGCGGAGTGGAAGCCACATCACCATGCTTACGGTATATGTGGACGATATAATTATCACAGGAGATGATGAGCATGAGATTGCTCGACTCAAGGGAAAGCTTGTTAAGGAATTCGAGGTGAAAGACCTTGGTCTTCTTCGGTACTTTCGTAGGATTGAGATTGCTGGAGAAACAGATAGAATTGTTCTTTCTCAGAGGAAGTATGCATTGGACCTTCTTACAGAGACATGGATGATGGGATGCAAACCTGCAGCGACGTCGATAGATCAGAGGTTCAAATTGGATGTTGAGGCTGGAGAACCAGTTGACCAGGACAAATACCAAAGACTGGTGGGCAAGCTGATCTATTTGAGCCACACACGTCCAGATATATGCTTTGCAGTTAGTGTAGTGAGCCGCTACATGCATGACCCACGGAAGGGTCATATGGACGCAGTATACCAGATTCTGAGATACTTGAAGGGTGCCCCCGGAAAGGGACTGATGTTCAGGAAGAATAATCACATGGACATCGAGGGCTACTGTGATTCTGACTGGGCTAGTTGTGTTGATGACAGGAGGCCTACCTCTCTGCATATTTTTAGGAGGCAACTTGGTCTCTTAGAGAAGCAGTCAGTGGTAGCCAGATCGACAGCTGAAGCGGAGTACAGAGCTATGGCCTTGGGAGTTGCAGAGCTGCTTTGGTTGAAGAATATGCTGGTGGAGCTGAAACTGGATCAAGGAGCCAAGATGAAGCTGTGGTGTGATAACCAGTCAGCTATTAGTATTGCCAACAATCCAGTACAGCATGACAGGACCAAACACATTGAGATCGATAGGTTCTTCATCAAGGAGAAGTTGGTTAGTGGACTACTGGAGCTAGGCCACGTTCCAACCAAGCATCAGGTAGCAGACGGACTGACCAAGGGACTTAGCTCTGTGAGCATGATTAGAGGATGTGACAAGATGAACTTGGTGAATATCTTTCGTCCATCTTGAGGGGGAGTGTTGGTATATTTAGTATAGGAATATGTTATATTTAGTATGAAAATATGTTATGTTTAGTATGAGAATATCCTGAAGACATATTTGGGATGCCAGAATATGCCACAGGATATTCCATTGGATATTCCATGATGTAAAGGCTATATAAAGCCTATGAGACTATCAATGAAATCATCTCGTCAATCAATTACAACACAAATCAATAGTGTACATTCACATAATTTACTATTGTTAATTTATGGTGAGATTGGTTACGGCCGCTCACCAGTACATATGTGGCAATGTACTGACCTTCGTCTCCACAGGTGCCGGGAACCTAGTAGATAATCTTGGACGTTAAAGGCTTGTTGTCCGACTCTTTAGAAGCTTCGTACTCCCTAGAAGCTTTCCTTTGAAGAAGAAGGCATTTGGCTGAAGGCAGTTATTGCCGCATTTTTAATAAAGGGATATGATGTATGGAACAAGTTGTATCTCATTTCAATATTTCTGCAAGTTGTAGCCAAGTTTGACATTTTATCTCGGCTGTTTGAGAGCCTTATGTTTTCTATCCAAAAGTTATCAATAAAGAGCTTATTTCAGTTTCATTTCTGTGCTATTCAATTTCTCTGTGAACTTGCTGCGAACTCTATTCAAAATGTCTCTTTTATAAAAATGCACACGAGCACGCCTTGTACAAGTGCAACTCCAGACTTGTACAGCATCACGCCTTAGCGAGGACGAACGATTCGGCGTGAATCAAAGCAAAGACGAACGATTCTCCGAATCGGGGCGTGACATTCGGCATACCAAACGCCCCCTTAATATTATAAATTTTACTTCTTTTCGAGCTTAAAAGAATTGTAGATTGCAGTGTTGATTTATAAAGTTAATACTTCCAATCACCTACTTACAAATAAGATCGTAGACTGGCTTGGGAACCTGCCATGTAAAATGTCATTTTTGTATCAAAAGAAATCAAAGTAAGCAAAATTCAAACTCTTCTATCATAAGAGGTTAACAGGATAAAACATCCCCTTTGAAATTAATCAAGAGCAACATATTTTACAAGATCTTTAGTCTTCTTGATTCCAAATATTAGGCATGAAATCTTCATGTGACACTATCTTGGAAGTCTAAAAATACAGTCAAACTTACTTGCATCAGAGACCCACAGCAAGCCCATTAGCAACTGAGGTCTTCAAAGTGGGGGAAACAGGAGAGTTTCCAAAAAATGCGTCATAGAGGGCCAAGGTGACATTCGATGACTCAATTTTTGAATCTACCTCGGTAGGAAATCCATTAGATGAGATGGACACCTGCAAATACCAAAAAGTTCAATGGGAGCTGATATCATAAATTTGGGTCAAGTTCTTCAACAATGACCAAATAAACTCCTAACACCAGTTAAACCTACAAGGGAGGAAAAATATATGCATGTAAAGAATGCATTGACTACTATAATTTTCTTACCAGCATATTGGGTGGGTCTACCCAAGTCAAAAATATAACGGTTCCCTTCTTGAGATCACGCCCTTGAAAGGTGTTGCGGAAGGTCGATAGTGCAGATTCATCAACAGTTGTTGGTTCTTTAAGTCTTAAAGAGATAACATCATTCAATGCATCCCAAAAGGTTTTACCATCAACATCTCTGACGAGCATTATGTTTAATGATTTCTCCAGTGGTGCTGCATAATAAAGAATCAGGGAATTATGATACTTTTTTCCCTTAAAAAATGAAGTAAAAAGATGTCAGTGGTACCTTGGAAAATAGAGTTGAAGAGTGAGGAATCATCCAACAGCTCGGCAGCTGATCTTCCTTTCCAGGAAGCTAAGCCTTCGCTGATGCATTGTTTAGCATAGAACCCGGCCGCATAGACTTTGACACCAATAATTGCAAAAACCTTCTCTCTGTAACCTGCAATTTGTTAAAAGTGATTCACTTCTGTATATGACGCTGCTTTCCAATGTTGAGAAGTAGATTGTCACTGAGGTTGGTTTAATACAATAGTCACTGCTTTCCAATTTGTTAAAAGTGATTCACTTCTGTGTAAAACCATGCACAAATGAACCCTGCCGTGCATTTTATCGACAATAGTCACTGATCATGCTTCCTGATGATCTGATTATGGAAATACAATGTTACCATATAAAGATGTTTCACTGCATGTGCTTATGCACAAGAACAAGCAAATCTCAACAGTTTTCCACCCAAAGAACATTAATAACACAGTGAGAGACGTGCACATGAACACACACATAAATCAACCAATCATTCCATAACAAAACGTGCGAAAATTTTCTTTTGAGAAACTACAAAATACATAATGTGAAAAACTCATTTCAGTGGTCTTGTACACAAGATGTCTTTCATTCTCGTTATACTATTTCATTCTCTCCCTCTTCCTTTTTCGTGTAAATCAACTCACAAAGCCAGTGTTTTCAGCCAGCCACAGTGTGAGAAAGGCCACTTTAAAGTGATCAGCCTCGGAGATAAGTCACGTGGAATATACACTATTTCAAAGAAATCAAAACTTCTCATTCAGATATCTAAGTTCATGCTGTTTGAATAACCAGCAAAGGATTATAGGGACAACATCATAAGACCAGTACCCTGTGACCTGTCTCCTAATATAAGATGCAGCCTAAAGTGTTCCCTCTATATAATCTTTTGAAAGATACAAAATCAAGAACTTCAGTTATGAAGATGCTCATGGAGAGGATGTCCCAACAAGAGGACCTTAGTCATTGGATATTTACAAGCACTGCTATAGAGCGAGGTAAAGTTTTGTTATACAGGAAACCAAGGAGCAAAAATACATCTTTTTTCAAAGAGACATCAACCAGGAACACCCTCTGACAAATCCAAATTTGATCAACCATGTTTTGTCCTCAATCTGAGTAATCGTTTGGTTACATCAAAAGAACTCCCTCCCCCACCACCCCTTTTAAAGTTTTTATAGTCGGTAGACTACCACCCTCCTATTTAAGTCTCGACAAAAAATACAAAGAGTCCTTGCCATCCATTTTTTGATCAAACCATTAGTGTAAGGGTGTCAAAAGGGACCAGCTGGTGGTGGTGGCTGATTTGGTGTGGATGGAAGAGAAAGTGGGAAGCATTGTTGTTAAACTCGCGCGATAGATCGTGAGATCGTACGATCCTACGCGTTTTATACGGAGCTTCGAGGCAGATTGGTGGCCGGCGCGGCCGGCGCGGCGAGGAAACGCGTGGGATCTTACGATCCGTGTTACAATCCCACGAGTTTGTGACTTATGATTCATGTATGACATTTTTATATTAAGGTATTTTGGTTTTTAATGTTACTTTTTCTTATTTATGTTATATAAATAATATATAATATATATTAAATATAATTTTGTCTTTCTGGTGGGATCTTACGATCCGTGTTACGATCCCACGAGTTACGATCGTTCACCCTTCGAACGATCCATGGTAGTATCTCGAGTTTGACAACCTTGGTGGGAAGGAATGATGTAACCTTTGTAGCTGAGCACATAACCTTACCTTCTTCCTTCCTGTTGATTTTTTATTAAACTTTCCTGTAATTCTTTTGATGAATAAGAAGAAAAATACCTGTGCCGAGTAAAATCAATGAGTCTGAGCAGCCTGGGACTCTCAGCTCTTTTGGAAATTTCACATTGGTCACGGGCTCCACAACATACTCTGCACTGCCAACTGAAAAACAAGGACAGAAAATCTCATTCAGCTTTACCATAACTTTGATCAAACTCGTGTATAAATACAGTTGAGATGTTTCATGTTACTTTTTCTTGACGAAAAGAAGGTTTCTCTATAAAAAAAAAAAGAGAGAAAATCTGAGATGAACCAATCTTGATGATTTTAGAGGTAGACTATATGTTTCCTCCATCCATATTGTTGGTCTTTCTCGAGGATACATGAATTGGGGGCGATCGGAGATTTGGAAGATATGCATGAATGTTAAAGGTAGTAATATCATATTTATCACGAACCATAACCTAACAATACATACAAAAGAAAGTGCTACTCTTTAAATGCAATAAAACTTTTGTAGAGAATAATTGTTGTGTGTATTTTATTGATGGGCTACTCAACTACTTATAGGGAGTCTAGCTCCTCTTCATATTACATTTTCCAATGTGGGACTAAATCCCTTATTAGTTCTCAACACTCCCCCTCAAGATGGACGATAGATATTAATCATTCCCATCTTGTTACATAGCTTCGACAGACTTACTGAACTAAGACCCTTAGTCAGACAGTCTGCCACTTGTTCTTCTGAGCGAACATGATCAATCTTCAGTATCCCTTGTTCCAGCTTTTCTTTGATGAAGAATCGATCGATCTCGATGTGCTTCGTTCTGTCGTGCTGAACTAGATTGTTAGCTATACTTATTGCAGCTTGACTATCGCTCAGAAGACGTAATGGTGCTCCCTTGTCCAGCTTCAACTCTGTCAGTAACGCTTTCACCCACAGCAACTCCGACACTCCTAAAGCCATTGCTCTGTATTCTGCTTCAGCTGTAGACCGTGCTACCACAGACTGTTTCTTGCTTCTCCATGAGACCAAGTTTCCTCCTACAAAGACACAATATCCCGTGGTAGACCTTCTACCGTCTATGCAGCTCGTCCAGTCTGCATCGCAGTATCCCTCAACTTCTATACATCAATTCTTCTTGAACCATAGCCCTTTTCCCGGCGTCCCTTTCAGATATCTCAAGATCTGAAATACTGCATCTATATGACCCGTTCTTGGATCATGCATGTAGCGACTTACTACACTCACCGCAAATGAAATATCAGGGTGAGTGTGTCCCAGATAAATCAATCTTCCTACAAGTCGTTGATATCTTTCACGATCAACTGGCTCTCCTGCTTCTGCTCCCAACTTGCACTTCTGGTCAATTGGAGTGACTGCAGCTTTGCATCCCAGCATCCCTGTCTCCTTCAGCAGATCTAGTGTGTATTTTCTCTGTGAGAGAACAATTCCTTGTTCGCCTTCACACACCTCGATACCTAGAAAGTACCTCATCGCTCCTAGATCCTTCACTTCGAACTCCTTCGCGAGTTTTGACTTCAGCTTAGCAATCTCAGCTTCATCATTACCTGTGATTACTATATCATCCACGTATACAGCAAGTATAGTGATGTGGCCTCTTGCATGCTGAAGAAAGACCGTATGATCTGCATTTGCTTAATAGTATCCCATGCCTGTAACAGCCTTTCTGAATCTGTCAAACCAGGCTCGAGGAGATTGCTTGAGCCCATATAGCGACTTCTTTAGTTTGCACACTTTTCCATACGACGTCCCTCCGTCTGATTCTGTAGCATAGCACCCTGGCGGGAGTTCCATGTACACTTCTTCTTGTAGGTCCCCATGGAGAAAGGCATTCTTCACATCTAATTGGTATAGCTTCCACCCATAGTTTGCTGCAATGGAGACCAGAGTCCTTACGGTGCTCATTTTCGCTACTGGAGCAAACGTCTCATCATAGTCGATGCCATATGATTGTGTGTATCCCTTTGCAACCAACCTCGCCTTGTATCGTTCCACCTTTCCTTCTGACGTCTCCTTTACTGTGTACACCCATTTGCATCCCACAGTTTTCTTCCCTTTGGGTAATGGAACCAGCTCCCACGTCTTATTTTTTTCCAGTGTCCCAAGTTCTTCCATCATCGCAGTTTTCCACCTTGGATCTTTCTTTGCTTCCTGTCAACTTTTGGGCAACGAAGTAGAGTCTAATGATGCGATGAAGGCTCGATAATTCGAAAAAATATTAGAATAAGACAGGTAATTGGCAATATCATGTTCATAATCATCAAAACAACTAGGAGCCTTACCCGCATTGATGCGAGAAGATCTCCTTAAGGGAGCAATAGGTGGTGGAGAGATCATACCATCAGAGTCAGAGAGATCCGCATCAGAATCAGATTGATTCTGTGCGGGGGCAACATCTTCAAGAGTTGGAGCAGGAGTAGACGAGGGACTTGGTACAGAAGGCACAGGGCACGGTACAGGCACGATACTGGACTTCTGCTGTCTCCTTCTGTAGACTTGGAGCTCCTTTTCCATTGTCTGCTGCTCCCCCTGTTTAACATATGTATCTTCTTCATCTTCTGTATCGGAGTCACTGCTTTCTCCCCCTTTCGTCCAGTTTTTCACGACCGGACATGGGACCGATCCGACTACTACAGATGGGCTTAATTTCTCCCCCTCACATCTAACACCCGCTGTGTTAGGTGTGTCAACAAACGCCGAACCGTCATCCGAACTATAATATGGTTCTAGTTCTCTGAAGGTAACGTCCATGCTCACAAACATCTTTCGCTCAACTGGGCTCCAACATGCGTATCCCTTCTGAGTTGTTGTGTACCCGACAAAGACACATTTAACCGCTTTAGGATCCAGTTTGCCAACTCCTGGCCTATTATCTTGGACAAAACAGACACACCCAAATACTTTTGGTGGAACGGTGTACGTGGTAGCACCAGTAAGCATCTCCAACGGTGTCTTCCAGTCCAATACCTGAGATGGCATTCTGTTGATGAGATAAGATGTCGTTAACACCGCCTGTCCCCATAAGTGTTTCGGAACATTCATAGCAGCATCATCGTCCGTGCGACCTCCAGCAGGTGTCTGTTCTTCCGTTCGGCCACACCATTTTGTGCCGGTGTATAGGCACAAGAAGTTTGGTGTAGTATGCCATGAGTGAATAAGTACTCAGCAACCATCTTATTTGTATACTCCGGCCCATTGTCAGACCGTAAGCACTTAATCTTAGTGCCATATTGAGTTTATACCCGACGATGAAAGTCGCGAAACGTCTCAAAGACGTCACTTTTATTCTTCATAAGGTACACCCATGTCACGCGAGTATAACAATCAATAAAAGTGACGAACCATCTAAAACCGTTAATACCGGTTATAGGACAAGGGCCCCATACGTCCGAATGTATCATATCAAATGCAGCCGAACTTCTACTACCGGAACTCACATATGTGCTTCTGGTATGTTTACCCAACTCACAAGCATGACAAAATAACTTCTCCTTATTAGCCCTTTGGTATAAGGACGGATACATGCGACTAATAACTTTAAAAGAAGAATGACTGACACGCTGGTGGTGGAGTAGCAATTCATCTTCTACACTGCGTCGTGTATCTGCCGGTGGTGTGTCGGCTACCAGAGATGCCAATGCTTTGTCCAGTCCAGTCCAGTCCAAGTACCACAGCCCCTTATGCCATGTGCCAGTCCCTAGTCGTCGTCTTGTCCCCTTCTCCTGAAAGGTCACCGTAGGAATGTCAAAGGAAACAGTACAGTTAAGATTAAGAATAATGGCACTAATAGAAAGAAGATTGACAGGAAAAGACGGAGCATGTAAGACATTGGTGAGAGTGAGAGAAGGGGTGCATGCGACAATGCCTTTACCCAGAACAGGGCTGGAGTTACCATCAGCAGTCTGAATGCTCTCCGGCGTCGGTAGGTGAGTCTAGTCCTGGAACTCACCGCGGGACCCCGTGACATGGCGAGATGCCCCAGAGTCCATAATCCAACCTGGTTGGTGGACAGCTGCTGCAAGGGCACGCGCAGGTATACCTGTGCCGTTTTGGGCAAAGCAAGTGATGTGGTCCCCCGAGGTAGATGACGTCCCATGACTGCCGTCCGAACCCAGCTTTGTGCTGCGTAACTTCGCAAGGAACTCCTTCTCAATAGGGGTTAACTCAGCCAGGTGAATGTCGCCCCCTTCCTCCGCCAGATTAGCTTTGTGTCCTCCAGAATAATTTTTCCTTCTACCAGCATAACCGCCTCTACCACCACGACGTCCGCCGCGGCCCCGTCCACGATCACTTGAATGACTGTGCAGGGATTTTGGACAAAACCTGATGTAATGCCCTGAGTCACCACAGTTGTGGCAAACACCGGCCACAGAGGGAGGCGGATTGAAGGCGGCAAGCGCAGACTTTTCAACAGCGGCTTGCTCCCCCTGGAAAGAGCCCTTGTTGGGCATCAACTTTAAGCGAGCCTCTGCTTGTGCCATGGCAGCTATGGCGTCTTCTAAGGATGGAAGCATGGGCTGTGCTAGGAGGACATTCCTTCTATGCTCAAACACAGGGTTAAGCCCCTTCAAGAACTTCATCATCCGTTGACGCAAAATATAATCCAAGAACTTTTGGAAATGTTTCGCGAATGCTGGTTCGACCTGGGCATCTTCCATCCCAAGAGGATCATAGTGATCCAGATCAGACCAGTACTTCTTTAACAGTGCTGCATACTCAGAGATGGTGCGGTCGTCCTGGGCCACCCTATCAAGTTCATCCTGCAGTTGGAAGACCCGCATAGGATTGCCCGAGCCTGAGTACATATCCTTCAAAGTCTGCCATATATCAGCAGCAGCCTCCATCGTCTCGACATTGCCCGACACCTGGTCGGTCAAGGAAGCCGTCAACCATCCAGTCACAACTGTAGTGCCCCGTCCCTACATCGTGCCCCGTACTCTGTCCACGGGGTGCGCGAGAAAGGAACATTATCGCTATCGATTCGGTCGGAACCGATAGGTCGGGATCGATCGAGTCGATCGAACGGGAACGGTTGAATTAAGATCCATTCCTCGTTATGGAATGTCTTCTTCGGAACCAAGTGCCATATTCAGCGGGCTGTACCTCAAGGATTGACTCTGCGGCTGAGTCGGGAGAGACCTCCCGTTGCTCTGCTTTTCACGCCGCTTGCGTTAGTTTTGGCTTTGTTTTCTGAATGCGTTTTCGTGAATGTTTTCGATGGTTTTCATGGCTTACATTTCGAACTCGCATTTACTATCGAACTTCTTGAATAATGCAGTGTTCTAATCGGTTGCTTATGCGATTTCAGGTAATCGCGTAGGCGACGTCTAGCGCGACCAACAAGTTCTCTCGCCAGAAGTAAACTCAAGGTGAGTGGTTGACCCCTCTCTTCTCGACCCCCTTCCTAGGTAAATCGATAATGTTGTGCGAAGAAAAGGATAAATGCAAGGGCTAGAACACGGGAAAAAGGATTGAGTTTTCAAAGAGAATGTAGGCTATGTCTTAATAACAAAAAAAAGGAAAATAATGTCTTCACACGGTTATGGACAACTTGTCGACAAGGCGATAGTTTCCTCGAGCGGCAACCCGAGGCCACAGGACCGTTTCGGCCTAGGAGGAAACAGGGTATAGTCGTGCATAAGGTTTCAGCACAGGTTAAGCGGGGACTTGCAACGGAGCTAGCTACTTGCGTTGAAAGGACCCCGATTAACAAAGCTATACGTCCAGGATGGCTTGTGATGCCAGTGACCAATCACACGTAATGTTGCACTTGGTATGGAAATGATAACAGTTGACAGGAAAGAACATGGTAAGTTTCATAAGGCGCGGCGCGGTCCGCCGCGGGTAAGTTTCGATGTAAATTTCATTGCTTGTTGAAATCCATTAGGATGGTTAGAAACATTCATACATTAAGTCATATAAACTCTTCAACCAAATGATAGCTTGGAACTTAAATAGCCACGCACCAGTACAAAGTGTAATGTACTGATCCTCGCTCTCCACGCAGGTACCCCGAATCCCGAAGGGCGTACCACTTAAATCTCAAGGCGGCGTGGACACTTTTGAAGCCTCGTCCGTGTAAAGGCTTGTTTCTGAATTCCTTTTGAAGACTCCGCATTCAGTACAAAAGAAGACCAATGGCGGCTCGGCTTCCCTCGATCACAGGTGGAAATGTGTAATGGTTTTTGCTTGTATAAAGGGGTGTAATGTATGGAACGACTATCTCATCGGCGTTCATTTTGTAATTCGAGTCATGTTGTAGCCCGCGCGGCAATGAATGTAATGAAGTCAATGTAAATGAAGTTTTATTATCAATGAAAAAGTTTACTTCTATTTCAATTGTGTCAATCAATTTCTCTGCGTACTCTAACTTGATGTTGTGTTTCGGATAACCTTATGACTATGCCTTGTGCGATCACAACTTAGGTTCGCACGGCATCACGCCCGGAGGACGACTATCGATTCTACGAAATCGGGGCGTGACATAATGGTATCAGAGCACGGCTTTACATCCTTTGACCACGCATCGATGAGATAAGTTGTTCCATACAATGAGTCCGTAATATTTTGTGACTGATGCGTTTGCCTTCGTATCGTAGAAGTGACGAAACCCACGGCCGAGCGAGAGCTGAGCGCTTCTAGCGGCTCTAGTAGTTCGCATCGTTCGCGGGGCGGACCTTCTAACGATACCATCGAAAGGATGCTGCGCATGATGGAGGCACAGCGGAACCAGTCCGAGAACCGACATCAACAGACGGAGGAACGACAGGCCCAGTTCGAAGCTCGCTTCGAAGCTCGTTTCGACGCACATGCCAAACTTCAACAAAAGCAGTTGGATACCCTGCAGCAGATCGTCCAGACAATGGCGGCCAACGGAAATTCTGCGACTGCGCCTACCGTCACCGCACCTGCTGCCACCGTGCCGACGATCCAACCCATTGAAGTCGACACGACGGAGCTCGAGCGTCAACCAGCGGCACCGAAAAAGTACAACTTTGAAGTGTCCGAATTCAAGAAGGCGTGCCGCACTTCCTTCAGCGGTACCGAGGGTCCTTCCATGGCAATCGACTGGTTGGAAGAGCTGGAAGATCACTTCGAGCTTCTCGGCATTGAAGAATCAAAGCAAGTCGCCTGCGCACAACTTCAACTACGGTTGAACGCGCACGACTGGTGGGCCATGCGCAAGCGAGCGATCCGACCGGACAACACCACCGCGCCGATCTCTTGGGCCACGTTCCGCAAAGCTTTTGAAGTCCAGTACCTTCCATCAGCCGTTCGTCAAGCGAAGGAAAATGAATTCATGCAGTTGAAGCAAGGAAGCCGGACAGTGGAACAGTACGCCGCAGAATTCAACAAGTTGTCTAAGTTTGCTGGTCAGTTTCTGCCTACTGAAGAGTGCCGTGTGCGACGGTTCGAAGTGGGTCTGCGACACTCTATCGGTGCGCATGTCGGAGCCCCGGAGTACAAGACCGTGGGCGAGGCTCTGAATCACGCTCTCCGCCTTGAGAACCTGCATCCTTCCGGTGCTGACGACGTTGTGCGCCACTCCAATCACAAACGTCCTAGCTATACGGGAGGCAACAATCACGCATCAAAACGTCCGAACCATGGCGGTTATCAGGGACATAACTCATCATCGCGATGTGCCAAGTGCGGTTCCCTTGGACATGAGGCGAGCAAGTGCTTTGTCGTCGAGGGGGGATGCTTCTTTTGCGGACAGAAGGGCCACTATAAACAAGATTGCCCCCGGAGAGGGAATCGTAACGCCCTGCCACAACAACACCGTCAAGAGAATCGAGGACAGGCGCCCCGACCTCCTCAGCCCAATCAATCCAACAACCAAGACCGACGCCCTAATGCACAGGGGCGTGTCTTTGCCATGACTCGAGACGAGGCGTTTGCTTCCGACACTGTTGTGATAGGTATATTGAATTTCAATAATGTACCTGCTCGTGTGTTATTTGATTCAGGCGCCTCGCATACTTTTATATCGGCGGATTTCGCCGCCGAGCACAAATTCCCTGTAATGTTGTTAGACCTTGACCTTAGCGTAAGTATGCCTTCGAGCGTGCCACTACTCACAAACTTAGCCTGCGGGGGAGGAACCATATGTATCGGGGGTCAAAAGATCGGTCTTGATGCGATAGTTCTAGATATGAAGGACTTCGACATCATACTGGGCATGGATTGGCTCGGTCCGTGCAACGCAACCATAGACTGCGCTGAAAAGAAGGTCACATTCCGCATACCTGGAGTGCCTGAATTCTGCTACTCGTGTGGTGAGGCGTCGCCGACCTGCATGGTGATCTCCGCAATATCTGCTCGACGGATGCTGCATTCCGGGTGCGAAGGCTATCTAGCTTCCGTTCGAGACATGCGACAGGATGGTGCAAACGCGGGTCAGACCGACGTTGTGGCAGAATTCCCAGACGTGTTCCCGGACGAGCTACCCGGCATGCCGCCCGATCGAGAAATAGAGTTCACCATCGACACATTCCCCGACACCCGGCCGATCTCGAAGGCTCCGTACAGAATGGCCCCTGCAGAATTGAAAGAATTGAAGGCAAAACTTCAGGAATTACTCGACAGAGGGTTTATCCGTCCGAGTGTCTCGCCGTGGGGTGCGCCCGTGCTATTTGTGAAGAAGAAGGATGGATCGATGCGGCTCTGCATCGACTATCGGGAACTGAATAAAGCCACCGTCCGAAACAAATACCCCCTGCCCCGCATCGACGACTTGTTCGACCAGCTCCAAGGTGCAACGGTGTTTTCGAAGATTGATCTACGATCGGGTTATCACCAACTCAAAGTCAAGCCAGATGACGTGCCGAAGTCTGCCTTCCGCACTCGTTATGGCCACTACGAGTTCTTGGTAATGCCGTTCGGTCTGACGAACGCCCCTGCCGTCTTCATGGATTTAATGAATCGGGTGTTCCGTCCGTTCGTTGACAAGTTCGTAGTAGTCTTCATCGACGACATTCTCGTCTACTCGAAGGATCGAGCGCAACATGCAGAGCATCTGCGGACGGTACTCCAAACCCTTCGAGAGAATCAGTTGTACGCGAAGATGAGCAAGTGCGAGTTCTGGCTGAACAGCGTCTAATTCCTTGGGCACATCATCTCCGCCGCGGGCATCGCAGTCGATCCGAAGAAAGTCGAGGCAGTTGCTGATTGGAAACGGCCCGCATCAGTTAGCCAAATTCGAAGCTTCCTAGGCTTGGCGGGATACTACCGACGCTTCGTGAAGGACTTCGCGAAGATCGCATCGCCGTTGACTCGCCTCACCCAGAAAGGAGTCGCATTCAAGTGGTCAGACGACTGTGAAGCTTCCTTCCAGGAGCTCAAACAACGGCTCGTTTCGGCCTCGATACTTGCTCTTCCTGAAGGGACGGAGGGATTTCAAATCTTCAGCGATGCTTCTGGCCAGGGCTTGGGGTGTGTGCTCATGCAGCGGGATAAGGTGATATCTTTTGCTTCCCGGCAGTTGAAGCCGCACGAGAAGAACTACCCCACGCACGACCTAGAACTAGCGGCAATTGTGTTCGCGTTGAAGCTGTGGCGTCACTCTCTCTATGGCGTGGCGTGCAGGATTTATACGGACCACAAAAGCCTCAAGTATCTCTTCACCCAAAAAGAACTGAATTTGCGGCAGAGGCGATGGCTTGAACTAATCAAAGACTATGACTTATCAATCGACTACACGCCGGACAAGGGAAATGTGGTAGCGGATGCGCTGAGCCGGAAGTACTTAGCTTCGTTATGCATCAACGACCGACTGCTGCGTGACTTGGAAGGAATGGGCATCGAGCTCCGAGTTCGTTTCAGAGACGTGAAACTGGCGCAACTGCGAGTGGAACCGAGTCTACTGGAGAGGATCAAGTCTGTACAGAAGGACGACCCCTACCTGGAGAAGATGCGGAAGCTGATATCGACAGGAAAAGCGTCCGACTTTGCAGAAGACGAGTCGGGAGTGTTGCGCGTGAAGGGACGGCTATGCGTACCGGACGACGCAGAACTTAGAAAGGAGATAATGACAGAGGCGCACTATGCAAAATATTCTTTGCATCCTGGCAGCACCAAGATGTATAAGGACCTCCGCGTTGTCTTTTGGTGGCACGGCATGAAGAGGGACGTAGCGCTCTTTGTGTCAAAATGTATGGCCTGTCAACAAGTTAAAGCCGAGCACCAGCAACCGGGCGGGGAGATGCAGAACCTTGCCATTCCAGAGTGGAAATGGGATCATGTTACTATGGACTTCGTTGTTGGCTTGCCGAAGACGCCGCGGGAAAACGACGCTATCTGGGTCATCGTCGATCGACTAACCAAGTCAGCGCACTTTATCGCCATCAAAGTTACTTGGAGCGTCGACCGCCTTGCTCAGATATACCTTGACGTAATAGTTCGGCTACACGGAGTCCCAATATCTATCATCTCTGATCGGGATGGACGGTTCGTTGCACGCTTCTGGAGTAGTCTTCATTCAGCGTTGGGGACCAAGTTGAAGTTTAGCTCAGCTTATCATCCTCAGACTGACGGCCAAACAGAGCGGATGAACCAAATTCTCGAAGACATGTTACGGCTCTGTGCGATCGACTTGAAGTCAAGTTGGGACGTTCATCTACCGCTGGCCGAGTTTGCATACAACAACAGCTATCAGTCCAGCATCCAAATGGCGCCGTATGAAGCTTTGTACGGCCGGACGTGCAGATCCCCCATTTGCTGGGATGAAGTCGGGGAGCGGCAGATACTTGGTTCGGAGCTGGTGGAGCAGACTGTGCAGAAGGTCAAGTTGATAAGAGAGAGATTGAAGATAGCACAAAGCCGGCAGAAGAGCTATGCCGACACGCACCGACGCCCCCTCGAGTTCTCGGAAGGCGACCATGTATTCCTGAAGGTGATGCCTATGCGTGGAGTTTCCCGGTTCGGTGCGAAAGGAAAGTTGAGCCCAAGATTTGTTGACCCGTTCGAAATATTGAAGCGAGTCGCCCCGATAGCTTACCAAATCGCCTTGCCGCCTGCATTGTCAGAGGTATATGACGTCTTCCACGTATCGCAATTGAGGAAGTACGTGCATGATCCGAGCCATGTTGTGGATTTGGGTAAGCTTGACCTGAAGGCGGACTTGTCATATGTCGAAGAGCCGGTGCAAATTTTGGAGCGCAAGGATAAACATCTCCGCAACCGAGCTATTCCCCTCGTCCGCGTCCTCTGGAGGAACCATTCAGTCGAAGAGTCGACGTGGGAGCTTGAGTCAGAAATGAAGGAAAAGTTCCCTTCATTGTTCTCGTAGAGGTAGGTTCTATTTTAAGTTTCGAGGACGAAACTTTTTCTTAGTTGGTTATGGTGTAGTGCCCCGTCCCTACATCGTGTCCCGTACTCTGTCCACGGGACGCGCGAGAAAGGAACATTGTCGCTATCGATTCGGTCGGGATCGATCGAGTCGATCGAACGGGAACGGTTGAATTAAGATCCATTCCTCGTTATGGAATGTCTTCTTCGGAACCAAGTCCCATATTTAGCGGGCTGCGCCTCAAGGATTGACTCTGCGGCTGAGTCAGGAGAGACCTCCCGTTGCTCTGCTTTTCACGCCGCTTGCGTTGGTTTTGGCTTTGTTTTCTGAATGCGTTTTCGTGAATGTTTTCGATGGTTTTCATGGCTTACATTTCGAACTCGCATTTACTATCGAACTTCTTGAATAATGCAGTGTTCTAATCGGTTGCTTGTGCGATTTCAGGTAATCGCGTAGGCGACGTCTAGCGCGACCAACAAGTTCTCTCGCCAGAAGTAAACTCAAGGTGAGTGGCTGACCCTTCTCTTCTCGACCCCCTTCCTAGGTAAATCGATAATGTTGTGCGAAGGAAAGGATAAATGCAAGGGCACGAACACGGGAAAAAGGATTGAGTTTTCAAAGAGAATGTAGGCTATGTCTTAATAACAAAAAAAAGGAAAAATAATGTCTTCACACGGTTATGGACAACTTGTCGACAAGGCGACAGTTTCCTCGAGCGGCAACCCGAGGCCACGGGACCGTTTCGGTCTAGGAGGAAACAGGGTATAGTCGTGCATAAGGTTTCAGTACAGGTTAAGCCGAGACTTGCAACGGAGCTAGCTACTTGCGTTGAAAGGACCCCGATTAACAAAGCTATACGTCCAGGATGGCTTGTGATGCCAGTGACCAATCACACGTAATGTTGCACTTGGTATGGAAATGATAACAGTTGACAGGGAAGAACATGGTAAGTTTCATAAGGCGCGGCGCGGTCCGCCGCGGGTAAGTTTCGATGTAAATTTCATTGCTTGTTGAAATCCATTAGGATGGTTAGAAACATTCATACATTAAGTCATATAAACTCTTCAACCAAATGAGAGCTTGGAACTTAAATAGCCACGCACCAGTACAAAGTGTAATGTACTGATCCTCGCTCTCCACGCAGGTACCCCGAATCCCGAAGGGCGTACCACTTAAATCTCAAGACGGCGTGGACACTTTTGAAGCCTCGTCCGTGTAAAGACTTGTTTCTGAATTCCTTTTGAAGACTCCGCATTCAGTACAAAAGAAGACCAATGGCGGCTCGGCTTCCCTCGATCGCAGGTGGAAATGTGTAATGGTTTTTGCTTGTATAAAGGGGTGTAATGTATGGAACGACTATCTCATCGACGTTCATTTTGTAATTCGAGTCATGTTGTAGCCCGCGCGGCAATGAATGTAATGAAGTCAATGTAAATGAAGTTTTATTATCAATGAAAAAGTTTACTTCTATTTCAATTGTGTCAATTAATTTCTCTGCGTACTCTAACTTGATATTGTGTTTCGGATAACCTTATGACTATGCCTTGTGCGATCGCAACTTAGGTTCGCACGGCATCACGCCCGGGGGACGACTATCGATTCTACGGAATCGGGGCGTGACAACAACATTGTTGACAATCTCCCAAATAGCAAACTCCTTGGAGAAGGGATCATCTGGCGCCTTGGTTTGGCCATTGACGTAGCCAACCAAGCCACGGCCCTTCAGCGTCCGCATGGCCTATCGTGATCATTTCAAGTAATTGGACGTTCCTTCCAACTTCGTCTCCAGCTTGTCCAGCTTTTCCATTTTGTAGGGTGACGGATCCACATCAGTATGGATCACACGTGGGGTCGCCTCGGTTAATCTCTTTGATGAAATATCATCAACCAAGGCCTTCATCTCGTCTGCTGTCAGTTTACCACTGATCGAATCCATGGCGTCTTCAACTGTGATTCGTCGTCGTCGGCGGCTTCGTGTAAAGTCGTCAATAGAGACCTTACGAATGCGCGGTTAACATGGCCAACACCGGTGCGCGCATGGAGATCCTAATTTGCAGATCGAGAACGGAAAACAAATAAAGCATTTGTTGTTCCGGAGGGCGTAATCTAGGAACAGAAGGTGCAAATAAAGCATTTGACAGCCATCCGTCGTCGAAAAATCACCCACATAATCTCTCTCAAAATTAGAGTTTTTTTTCGAAAAGAAAAAAAAGGAGGGGGGCAGGGCGTCGGGGGGGGAGGGGGGACAGGGCGTCGGGGGGGGTGTAATGCCCCGCTCCGCACGGTGCATTACGCTGAAGCGTTGACTCAACGAGTCGTGTTGACCGAATGAAATGTATCGATGCGAATCGATACGAGAGTTACATTGTCCCGAGCAACGCATCGAAACTAAGTCGATGCGAAGAGTTGCCTTGCCCCGAAAGAATGCATCGAGTTGAATCGATGCGAAGTGCCGCGTTGCCCCGAAGGATGAGTGCGTTGAATCGGCTCGAAGATTCTAAGAAATCGAATCGACCAAGGCGCAAGTCCGAATCGATGCAAGTATTGATTTTAGTTGGTTTCGTGTGCAGGTTATACTTTGACGCGAAAATATTAGAGGTCGATCTTTTACAATATTTAGTAAGGGGTCCGCGAAATCAAATCGTCGCCTTGCAACGGGCTGAGACTTGGGCACGCTAAGGCAAATCGGACGTATGATTTAATGAAGCACGAAGTGCTCGAATGGCTAAGTCAGGAGAGTGGCCGTGCAACGGAGTTATGAAATCGAGCCGCATCGGCTCGGCGAAACGACAAAGGCATATCGACTCAAGGTGGGAGGATTGACTTCTTTTTACTCCTTCATTCGATAAGTCAAATATATTATTGTATGCTAAGTTAACCTATCGACGCCACGAGCGTGGTCCGATCGAAGATAAATCATAGTGTGTGTTGAACACTAAGTTAGTACAATTGAAATGAAACGTGCATCAATATGCACGAGTCGCTATGGAACATTGGATATCGCTAAGGCGAGCGCCTCGGTGCGCAAGCCGTAAGAACATGGGATAACTGTACTCGGCGAGTGCCTTAGTGCACGAACCATACCGTGCCTTTGCTGCACGAGTTAGACGGCTAGAACATTGGAAGACAATAGGCGAGCGCCCTAGCGCACAAGCCCCGAACATTGAATGCTAAGTTATAGAACACGGGAATACGGTCGAAACGTGCCTATGTGCGCGGGATAATAAAAGATGGCTTCGTTGCGAGAGAATACAGTTGTGGCATGAATGTGGCGGAACTGTCGGATATGACATGGTGCCTCGAAAGGTGTTCAAGACCTTCGGATCGTTCGGTTGACGAGCATTGAGTTGAGGCACGATGCCATTGAATCATTGAAACGAAGTATGAAATGTAAGAACACAGAGAGTTAACGAAAGAGACGCGAGATGATAAAGTCTGAGTCTCGGACTCAAGACTATGTTTGGTTGTTTGAATTAGATTTCTTGAATGATAAGGGCGTTGCATGGTCGAATGGAATGGACGAGAGATAAAATGTGATATCTCCCGTGCACGGGTGTTTCCCCCAAACGGTTAAATGCCGGATGCGTCCCGGAACCGCTTGGCCTAGGAGGTAATCGAATAATCTTTGTAGGCGCACATCCTTAAACAAGATGGAAAAAGCCGCAAATGATGGTATGCAGCGGGAACGTTTCGGTTGTTGGGATGTGACCCAACCCGTGAAACGCCGGGCAGCCCGACCAAATATTGAGAAAAGAAGGAGAGAAAAGAAAGGAACTCCTTTAGTCCATTCAAGCGCGGATACGCCAACGGCCCTCATATAGTTAAGGAACGATGGGTTGAAAGTGTAGACGCATATGCGTCCCGCATAGAGATCCTGCTTAGAGATGCACATATAACATGACAGGGAAGGAATGCGGCGTATTCACCTTGCGTCGGTGCAAGGGCGAGTGCGTCGACTTGGTAAGAAGTCGCGCCACGAATCAAACACGAGATTGCTTGTTTGCTTGCCTATTCAATTCGATAACATGCTGCTATGATAACATGCTTTACGCTTTTGAATATGCCATGAAATTGACCCTAAGGAGAACATAGCAAGATCATAAGTTAAGTTGCATGATTCAACATAAATATTACAATGTCGGTTTAGAAAGATGATCTTTGCTTCAGTACATGCGAGAACGAACGTACTGATCCCCCACCAGCTTCATGCAGGGTGCAGGGAATGGATTGCTCGCGGCGAAGCGTTGCTTGAACGTGTTGAGGCTTGGAATGCCGAAGCGCATTGAAGCGTGCGATCGTATTGACGCTCGGACTACGCAACTGGATTGATACGGCCGAGATATAGAAGGCATGATGTATGGAACGGTGAAATCCTTTGTAGGCAGGAGAGAACCTGAGTGTTGCAGCCAATCTGGCATATATTGTTAGGCTATCGAAAGCCTTTGTAATCTCAGTTTCGGATATCAATAAAGAGAATTCTTTCGTATACTCTGTTTTCCTTTCGTTGTTAATATCGAATCAAAAGATAACCATTTGAGAACTTGTCATCTTGCCTTGCACGAGCGCAACTCCAGGCTCGTGCGGCATCACGCCCCCTGCGAGGACGATGATTCGGGTGATTCCGGGTCGGGGCGTGACAAATTGGTATCAAAGCTCTAGGCTCAATTTCCTCTGGACGCTCGCTTCATTACAATTCGAAAAGTTGCCCACCACCACTTGATATCACTCTTGACTCTACTCGATGCCGCACTGGATGTTCCATACAATAAGTCTAATACAAATCGTGTAATTTTGCGGCATGTGTTTTGGAAATTACATGATGTTTGCTAAGAAAGTCGCGAAGGGTATATTGCATTGAATGCAACGAGCCATAAAAATGTTAGTTGCTGCAAGCGCAATAAATTGTGAAATACGATTTGGGATGTTGTTGTGGCAATATAACATGTTGAAAGAGAAATAAAATGATGCACGAAATGCAACGAGTTAATGGTGAATATGCGTTAAAATGAAAGTGAGAAGTGATAAGCCAATACCGAATATGTTAAACGGATTTGGGCATTGACTTGGAAAGTCGGGAATAAATCGTTGCACGATGTGCAACGCGTGTTGGAAGTAAAATCATTGCACGTGGTGCAACGCATATCAAATTAATCGTTGCACGAAGTGCAAAGGAAATTGGAAATAAATCGTTGTACAAAGTGAAATGAAAATGTCGGAGATAAATCATAGCACGATGTGCAACGCGTATCGAAAGTAAAATCTGTTGCACGGGGTGCAACGTATATCAAATAAATTGTTGCACGAGATGCAACGCAAGGAAAGAATCGAAATCATAAATCGATAGAACGAATCGTTCGGTTGCAAACCAAACTTATGTTGGCAAACGAGAACATTGACCGAGTTGTGTCGGATTTTGATAGAACCAAAGTTACGGTTGTGATCAAGCACGATCACTGCGGAAATCGTGAGTCGGAAGAGATTGTCGGTTATACTAAGTATAGTGCGAGGAAATGACATGAATTCCGAGTGGTATATGCCATACCACGTAGGCGATGAATGACTCGGTTCCGAGTGGTATATGGTATAGCACTTGTGCGATAAATTGCATCGACGCGTTGTGAGAATTGCGGAAGGTTTGTCCGCAACAGACGGGAGAGTACCGAGACTCGATTGGAAATTTGTACGACGGTATGTTGATGCAAGTGTTCTTCGAAAATCGGTTGGGACGATAAGGCGAGACTCGTATCAATGAATGATACGTCGGACGAGAATTATAAGTCGGTCGGACGACCGAGACTAGCGGAATGATTATGCCTTGAAGTAATAATCGAACCGACGGGAAAGGAAAACTCGAGCTTACAAATGAGTCGCACGACATGCGATCTCAATAGAAATGTTGGGCGAGGCAAATCGAATCGCACGACTTGCGATCTCGATAGAAATGTTGGGCAAGACGAATCGAATCGCACGACTTGTGATTTCGATAGAAATGTTAGGCGATGCGAATTGTAATCGAATCGCACGATGTGCGACTTCGGTGAAGAGTTGGTTGACGTGAGTAATCGTGCCTAAGAAATAGTTGGATTACGTACGGCGAAACTCATTTGAGTACGACTGAAAACACGCGAAACTTAGAGGGCGTGATCATATAACTCGAGGGTTCGATGTTGGATAATCGGTAACTCGGTTACGCGATCAAGGCATAGTAGAATGCAACGAATCGAGAAACGATTCGAGACGTACGAAAATGTTTGTTGAGAACTTGGAAGTATGCAATGCAAGTTGTCGACGTCGAAACGGATTCAAAATTGACCCTTACGCTATCGAAATTGATACGACGTATCGAGATCGATACGTAAGGAAACGTAAGCATGATGTGGGAATACATAATGGAGTGCGCCTTGCGCTATCAAAGTTTTGTAAATAACAAATCGAGAATGAAACGAACTGGTTGATCACGAACCTTGTGATTAATCAATACGAGACTATAAGTCATCGACGATTGTTCGATGCGTATAATACCTCGTGTGTCGACCTGCGAATAAGATAGACTCGAACTCGATACGAGTAGATGTTTCGTAAATTTGCGAAATCGACGGTAGTGCATGACTTTACTCGGAGGATAGTTGCGCATCAGCTGCGCCGATAGAAATGGTTTTGTCCGAAATTGGATAGTTGCATAGAAATCGTCGGAACGTGATTTGGCTCCGAAATAAGATGTAGCATGGTTCGTATTAAACTGTCCTTCGGTGATGATCTACAGTTATCGAACGTAGCTTCGGGACAGCTGACCCTAGAAGACTTGACCGCCAAATCAAATTGAATGCTGCATACCGTAAGATGACCCATGCGATATCGCATATAAGATTGCACCGATAACAAATATAACACGGTGCATGTTGACGATAAGTCTAGGCGATCGAGAATTGTTAGAACAACTTTCGATTGAGAATGATATAGTTAGATTTTGAGTATTCGTCGGATGAATACTTGAATGGTTATGTTGGTCGACGGTCGAACTAGAATTCACCAACGGACTTGGTGATTCGGATAGGCGATTGCGAGAAACGTACTATGCACGAGAGGGAATGATAAGGGAATGACTTACGAGTCATGTCGTTAGATTCGGATTCACCTTGCAATTGAGCTTGTGTGAATCAAAATTTACATTCGATGTTGCGAGATGGATAAGTTGGGAATTTGGCTAGTGAATTCCTACTCATTAGGAAATTGAATGTAAGACGCGTCGTAAAGACCTTCGTGCTAAGGCGATCGTTGCCTTGAGCACCGTCGCCTTGATGTAAATTTTCGTGTCGGATAGATTGTGGCCTTTGTGCAATGTCAATTTAAAGTTGCGTCGGAAGAAGTTAAGCACGGGGACTATGTAAGTAACCTAGCGGACGTAGTCCTGAATGTTGATGCATTTGCAAGTCAACAAAGGAAATCGTATCGAGATAAGTTGCATAAGCCAGACTTCGAAAATAGTTGGGTGGCGACTTCGAACGCAAGGCGTTGCGGAGACTCGTTGTGATTGGATGCGCGACGGCTTGACGCGATGCATAGAGTTTGTAGTCCATATGAAACATACGAAATGAGAAAGGCGACTTTGAATCGCGTAGCGTACAGTGACTTTATTAAATGAATCACGTATGTATCGAATATACGTATGCGATGAAATTTCGAGAACAATTGCTAAGGATAAGTCCGATCGAGAGTACGAGATGGCAAGCATAGGATTGAAATTTACCTGTCAGCTTTGTTCCAATTTGCTACCACTGGAATTTGTCGAAATACATATATCTTCGGGACGCCTTGAATATAGGTATGGATCCAAATCGAGTTGTATACAAAATTCAAATCGAGTTGCAGGGATGACTTTGAAATGTGTAAGTCCCCTAAATTTTCAGGACTTATTTTTTTAAATTTTCAAAATGAATTATTATTTCTCATTCCCCCCCCCCCTAAAAATATCTCTATTCCTCTCTTACATATATATATATATATATATATATATATATATATATATATATATAAACCTCTCTCTCTCACTCCCATCAAACACACACCCCCCCCAACAGTGGCCGAACACCCCCCACCACTCTATCTAAATATCTAACTCTCTCTCACTTTCTATATATAAATATATATATACACACCTACACACACATACTAATATCCCTCTCTCCCTTTATTTCCATATCAAACACACACACACACCCCCCACCTCCTCTCCCATCAGCCGAAACCCCCCTTGCTGAACGAGAGCAGCACACCTCCCCCGCCCCAATATTCTTCTTCTTCTTCACACTTCTCTTCTTCTTCTTCTTCAATACAAAAACCACCACCACCACTCTTCACCGTCACCACCATCCCACCACAACCACCACAACAACACAACCGCCGCCGTCGCCGCCGCCGCCCGCCGCGCCGCGCGCGCTGCAGTAGCAGCAGCTGCTAACAAAATAGCAGCAGTAGCAGCGGAAATAACAGCAGCAGCAGCTGCATGTTGCTGCGCGGGTGGCCGCGCGCCACCGCGTGGCCGGCCACCCATGGTCGGGCGACCCCGGCGAGCACCCCCTTGCCGCCTCCGTCGTCCCCGACGCGGGAAACGGGCTATCCGTGCGTTTTGCACGAGATTCCGCCGTGTCGCGCGCGGGTTGAATCCAGAAATGGCGTTTCGAAGCAGCAACTTCACGCACGTTTTTCGAGAAATCCGACCGTTGGATCGGCGATTTCTTCGCTCCGTTACAATCTCGGTATATAGCTCTTCACTCTCCTGAAATTTCACCCGTTAATTCCGTCGTTTGCTATGTGAAAATCGGCCACCAAGTTGACACTTTAAATTGTGTTATTTTTGGACAGTTTTGTGGAGCCGACTTCGTCGACTCGTATCTCCTCCGTCGAAGCTCCGGTTGGCGTGCTACAAGTTCCTGTGCGAAGCTGGTATAACCCTCTTCCTGCCCCCTTTAGATTTCATTTCAGTTTGAGCTTGTTAGGTCGGTCGAATTCGACGCCAAAGTTGGCCGTTCGAATTCTTAGTGTTGCACTTGCAAAATTCTATTTTTGAACCCGGGACTCCGGATTCAAATTCTGACACCACCAGTAGACTCGTGGCGTCGTTCTGGCATGTTTTCATATAAAGTTTGCTTGATTTGGAGAACGTGGACCCTGGCACGCATTTCGGTGCAAAGTGGGTCCCACTTTCTGAGTCAACGGGTCACTTTGAGATCGGTTCATCGGAATCCAATTTCGGATATACCGTTGAGTTCGTATCGTCATTCTGGACTCGTTGACATATAATTTGCTGAGTTTTGAGGACATTAGCTCCGACACGCTTTTCCGTGCAAATCGATTTCCAATGTCCTGGTCAACGGACAAATTTGAGATCGGGTCAACGGAATCCAATTCTGGATATACCGTTGGGTTCGTATCGTCATTCTGGATTCGTGGACATATAATTTGTTAGATTTTATGTACTTCTATTTTGGCACGTTTTTCGGTGCAAAGTGGGTCCGACACGGACACCATTTTGGTCCGAAATTACCTTTTTGCCCCTGTGTCCAAATTGGACTTATGGACAGGCTATCCTAGCTGATTTGACCATTCTGGACACGTTGGTGATGGTTGTTTCACCATCCGACAACATCTGTAGGTTTCACCTTATTATTATAATCTTTCTCCTTTTGTGGTATTTTGAGTTCCATCAATTTCGGTGATTTCACAATCACTGAAATTGATGTGTTGACCTTGTAGATGTTTATAGAGACTAGCCTTGACCCTGTTTGACCATGGTTGACTGCTTTGACTGAACGTCGAAGTAGAGTCAACATTTGACCTAGTTTAACCTAGAGTTGACCATAGTTGACCAGTTGACCAAAAGTCAACTGTAAGTCAACCATTGATCCAATTTGACCTAGTTTGACTTAGTTGACTGAGTCTGACCTAGATTACGTATCTTATACTATAGAATCAAGCCTAACACTGTTGAACCCTAATTAGCTTGTATGTATCTTATCTTTAGGTCTGTGGCATTACTCTGAGCATCGATCCCATTTGACAGCTCAGGACCGCAGGCGAGTACATTCACTGATAGTTTTCATTGTCTTGATATTTGTTATATCCGATTCAGTCGTAGTGTCTTACTTGATTCTCAGACACGATAGTTCACGGACTAGTATTATCGGATTCCTGTCATGAGATGTCATTCCTGGATTTCTTGGGATACTGGTACTTGCTTGGTCTTGATTCTTGTACTTGTATTGACGCCGATTCCTGAAGAGGACTTGCTCCCCTCTTAGGGAATTCCGCGTCATGACGTGCTATGTCCGGATCCGTATACTATTCAGGGAATGGGGAATATTATAGATAGTGTGATCAATGCCCACCTTGAGTTACTACTTGTATCATAGCTATACCCTCACCTCACGATGGGTATAGCCTGACCTGTGCTACTACTTGCTCCATAGTTTACCATCCCGGCCGGGCCGAGTCCACGTACTTGTAGCCGGTCGGCTGGAAGCCTGATTCTTGACCCATACCGATCACATTAGGCTATAATATTCGAGGCACATTTTATATTTACTTTATCTTATCATATATCATGTTCTGTTCTACATACAGTACTTCTCACCATGCTATGATTTCAGTTACTCACATGTTTTACATGCCTCTATGATGTACCTTGATTGAAGACTGAGTTCTGCTCGGGAGAAGGGTTACAACCCCGGTCCTTATTTGGTTTAAGGGTTGTAACTCAGCTTTCGAACGGTTCCCAAGTCTTCATATATCTTTGTCTTGTAGTTCATTATACTGTCTCTTATAGAATTTGTCAATTCACATGGAACTGCTGTTAGTGTTTGTACTTGCTCATTTTCCTGACAGGATACCGTTGATAATATTTTAGGAGTTGTTATACCATTAGTGAATTTCATGATGTTGCTAGCAGAGGTGGATCTCACTATTCTTCTATGTGAGTAGCCTGGTAGTTATCCTTAGTTCGTCTTATTTTTCCTTCTTTATTTCCTGTCTTATGTTTCCTTCTAGTAGTTTCTAGTTGCTCTTGTGCTTTAGTTATCTTCTTGTCTTATCATCCCTAGCTGTTTGTGATGTGACTAGAGTATATTTATAGTTATAGGCCTTCTAGACGTAGTGTATATTTATTGGGTACTAGACAGCGTTCTACCGCCGATAACGCGGCGTAGGCTGGGCGTCGTCTACGTATTCGTATCCGTATATCCGGGTGCGGGTCGTGACAAAATGTTAGTGAAAAGCTTGCGAGATAGTGTGAAACTGAACAACGTTGGTGGAACGAGATCGTGAAACGATCTATAAAACACTTAGTCGGAGTGTTGGTTTTGGTTCGAGGACGAACCTTATTTTGAGTGGTATATTCTGTAATGTTCCGCTCCGCACGGTGCATTACGCTGAAGCGTTGACTCAACGAGTCGCGTTGACCGAATGAAATGTATCGATGCGAATCGATACGAGAGTTACATTGTCCCGAGCAACGCATCAAAACTAAGTCGATGCGAAGAGTTGCCTTGCCCCGAAAGAATGCATCGAGTTGAATCGATGCGAAGTGCCGCGTTGCCCCGAAGGATGAGTGCGTTGAATCGGCTCGAAGATTCTAAGAAATCGAATCGACCAAGGCGCAAGTCCGAATCGATGCAAGTATTGATTTTAGTTGGTTTCGTGTGCATGTTATACTTTGACGCGAAAATATTAGAGGTCGATCTTTTACAATATTTAGTAAGGGGTCCGCAAAATCAAATCGTTGCCTTGCAACGGGCTGAGACTTGGGCACGCTAAGGCAAATCGGACGTATGATTTAATGAAGCACGAAGTGCTCGAATGGCTAAGTCAGGAGAGTGGCCGTGCAACGGAGTTATGAAATCGAGCCGCATCGGCTCGGCGAAACGACAAAGGCATATCGACTCAAGGTGGGAGGATTGACTTCTTTTTACTCCTTCATTCGATAAGTCAAATATATTATTGTATGCTAAGTTAACCTATCGACGCCACGGGCGTGGTCCGATCGGAGATAAATCATAGTGTGTGTTGAACACTAAGTTAGTACAATTGAAATGAAACGTGCATCAATATGCACGAGTCGCTATGGAACATTGGATATCGCTAAGACGAGCGACTCGGTGCGCAAGCCGTAAGAACATGGGATAACTGTACTCGGCGAGTGCCTTAGTGCACGAACCATACCGTGCCTTTGCTGCACGAGTTAGACGGCTAGAACATTGGAAGACAATAGGCGAGCACCCTAGCGCACAAGCCCCGAACATTGAATGCTAAGTTATAGAACACGGGAATACGGTCGAAATGTGCCTACGTGCACGGGATAATAAAAGATGGCTTCGTTGCGAGAGAATACAGTTGTGGCGGAACTGTCGGATATGACATGGTGCCTCGAAAGGTGTTCAAGACCTTCGGGTCGTTCGGTTGACGAGCATTGAGTTGAGGCACGATGCCATTGAATTATTGAAACGAAGTATGAAATGTAAGAACACAGAGAGTTAACGAAAGAGACGCGAGATGATAAAGTCTGAGTCTCGGACTCAAGACTATGTTTGGTTGTTTGAATTTGATTTCTTGAATGATAAGGGCGTTGCATGGTCGAATGGAATGGACGAGAGATAAAATGTGATATCTCTCGTGCACGGGTGTTTCCCCCAAACGGTTAAATGCCGGATGCGCTCCGGAACCGCTTGGCCTAGGAGGAAATCGAATAATCTTTGTAGGCGCACATCCTTAAACAGGATGGAAAAAGCCGCAAATGATGGTATGCAGCGGGAACGTTTCGGTTGTTGGGATGTGACCCAACCCGTGAAACGCCGGGCAGCCCGACCAAATATTGAGAAAAGAAGGAGAGAAAAGAAAGGAACTCCTTTAGTCCATTCCGGCGCGGATACGCCAACGGCTCTCATATAGTTAAGGAACGATGGGTTAAAAGTGTAGGCGCATATGCGTCCCGCATAGAGATCCTGCTTAGAGATGCACATATAACATGACAGGGAAGGAATGCGACGTATTCACCTTGCGTCGGTGCAAGGGCGAGTGCGTCGACTCGGTAAGAAGTCGCGCCACGAATCAAACACGAGATTGCTTGTTTGCTTGCCTATTCAATTCGATAACATGCTGCTATGATAACATGCTTTACGCTTTCGAATATGCCATAAAATTGACCCTAAGGAGAACATAGCAAGATCATAAGTTAAGTTGCATGATTCAACATAAATATTACAATGTCGGTTTAGAAAGATGATCTTTGCTTCAGTACATGCGAGGACGAACGTACTGATCCCCCATCAGCTTCATGCAGGGTGCAGGGAATGGATTGCTCGCGGCGAAGCGTTGCTTGAACGTGTTGAGGCTTGGAATGCCGAAGCGCATTGAAGCGTGCGATCGCATTGACGCTCGGACTACGCAACTGGATTGATGCGGCCGAGATATAGAAGGCATGATGTATGGAACGGTGAAATCCTTTGTGGGCAGGAGAGAACCTGAGTGTTGTAGCCAATCTAGCATATATTGTTAGGCTATCGAAAGCCTTTGTAATCTCAGTTTCGGATATCAATAAAGAGAATTCTTTCGTATACTCTGTTTTCCTTTCGTTGTTAATATCGAATCAAAAGATAACCATTTGAGAACTTGTCATCTTGCCTTGCACGAGCGCAACTCCAGGCTCGTGCGGCATCACGCCCCCTGCGAGGACGATGATTCGGGTGATTCCGGGTCGGGGCGTGACAGGGGGGGGTGACTGCCGGGTGGGGCGTCGGGGGGGGGGGGAGGGGGGGGGGGGGGGAACTGCCGGGGGGGGGGGGGGCGTCGGTGGGGGGGGGGGGGACTGCCGGTGTGGAAAGGGTGGGGGAGGAAAAAAAAAAAAATTTCTCCGTTATGGCTCTGATACCATGTAGAGAATAATTGTTGTGTGTATTTTATTGATGGGCTACTCAACTACTTATAGGGAGTCTAGCTCCTCTTCATATTACATTTTCCAATGTGGGACTAAATCGGTAAATCCCTTATTAGTTCTCAACAACTTTAACAGGTGAGATTTTATGGACATTGCAGAATAAATTGTTATTATGTCTGCATACAAGAATAAATAAATAAACATAGTATTTCTCATAACTGCAAGGATTTTGATTAATATACGACATAAAGCTACCTGCATCAAGTTTCCTACATAAAGACTAGTTCTGCTTTAATGGTCATTTTGAATGTAACCAAACAGTAATATAAAACCAAACTCGTAATATTCATAGAAGTTCCATGCGCGCGGGATTTGAAAAGAAAGATGAATGCCACAAGGCTCCCACTTACGCAGGGTGTGGGGAGGGTCAAGATGTATGATCTTACCCCCAAATGTATGGAGAGGTTGTTTACGTGACTCGAACCTGTATACTCCTGGACGCAAGCAAAAGCCTTACCATTGCGCCAAGCGACACCCTCTTGTTAATCATATGCATGTTAAATGTTTCCTAAATGTAGAATTGTAGAATCCTATACAGAATTTAAGGTAAGTTGCATACAAAAATGGACAAAATTGCATCCTTTGCTACATGTTTCCAAAATGTTGGATTACATTGTTATGTGACAACTGCAGCATTGTGAATATAGCAATCATACAATAATCTAACTGGATCTTTCATAAAATAAGAGGTGTGGCATTATAAAGAAACACCTCATTCTACATGCTTCTCATATGAAGACTAGTAATGCTTTGATGTCCACATAAGACTTCAATCAAACATACATAAAAAAACCAAGGTCTATACTCTTCATAACTGCAAGGACTTCCATTGACCTGCACTCAATATGGAATGCAAAATAGTAGTGTTCAAAAATTGAAGTTGTTCTCTTCAAAACTATACGAACTTTGGAAAAATATTCCCTGCATGCATAATAAGTAATAACATTGTTCCTAATTCTGGTCAAGCTTAAATATCAATAAGTGGAAAACATATACCGAGTCTTCTTCAGAACTACAACAAATTAGCATTGAAATTTGGATGGGGAGAAGGGAAAAAAAGAGTACCTGAAGCTTTGGTGAGCAAAGAGAAGAGTATCTTAGAACTGCATATATAGTAGTGAAAGGACTTCCTGGGAAACATGGTAAGAGGAATGACGACTTTTGATTCGGGTGTAGATGTGTAGGATTGGATTAGAGGATGCACAATAAGCCTGGACAGCCATTTTCCATAAGACCTTGACAATGTCTCAGATCCATGTACGGACAGACACGGACAGAGCTACGTTATGGCATACCACCGCAAAAAATAAACTGTGCTTAAGTTCTTGGTCCCCTCACCACTCATTCCTGGCTCCGTCCCTGCATAGGGAGATGAATCTCGCTAACGCTTATGTTCTAACCTTAGCATTTTTATCTTTACCTGGTATATGAAACAATTTCACTTCATGTGGTTTGAACCACTTAGCTGGTCCAGGAATAGTTATCTGGACCAACCTCACCCACCCTCCCATGTCTTTTGGCAGCCGATGAATTTATATAGGAGGCTTAATGTGATGAAAACTTAACAAAACTTATAATGAAATGTCATTTTACTATCGTGTAGCATATCCATGTGAGCAATATACTTCAGTTCGTACCACTTTGAGTTTTGAGTGATATATTTTATGTGAATGACCTTCACAGTTCACACTTCCATGATATGTTGATACTAAATTTTCCTATATACAGAGCCGGCCCGGAGGTTTAGGTTGCCCTATCCTGGAGCGAATTTCGGTTGCCCTTTAACCCTTTGGTGGGGTTATGCTGAGCCTAAGGGGTTGCTCTAGCAGAGAGGAATTGTCCTAGCAGAGGGGGGTTGCCCAAGCCCCAAGGCTTGTCCGGCTTACCCCAGGGCCGGCCCTGCATATATATGACTGAGATGCAATTTGGCGTCCGTCTTATTTCCAACCATTAAGCCCAAGATAGACATATAAAAGATGCATTCTAGTCCCAATAAACATAGTAGAACTGGAACTTTACTTCAAAAAATTTCAGTCCCATAAGCATAGTAGAACTGAAACTTTCTTTAATTCCTAAATAGGAATTAAATAAAAGTAAGATAGAACTAGCACTTGCATGATCCTTTACTTTTATAACAAAATTGCTCGTATATCAAATATCATGCACCAAAATGTTATGAAAAAACAAACTTGTTATTCTTGTGATGTTGGAAGAAAATAAAACATCTTAATTGTCAATAAGCATAAATGAGGATGTTACCACAAATATTCTTGTATTATATCACTATTTACCTTAATTTTCTTACATTACCTTATTCTTCTCCTATTTTATTACTGAAGTTCCTCAAACAATTTGTATGAGCTACTTGTTTTCAACCCGAAATCAATCAGCAAAGTCGAAAAAGGCAATGACAAGAGCTACTTGTTTGTTTGAGCTAATAAGTTCAATGAAAAAGACAACTTAGGTTCTTGCAAAAGGGGGTGCAACAAGGTCTTCATGCAGCACCATTAGACAGAATTTAGTAAGCAACTTAAATATTCCTAAAGGCATTTGGTTCACGGAAAGGAAATCGATTATTTGCTCTTTATTTTCCTTTGGAAAATTGCATTTCCCTTCAATTTTATTTTTGGTGTTTGGAAAGGCTTGGGAAATTGGGAGGGAAAGTGAATAATCGGGAGCGGGAAAGTGAATCCATGGCTTGAGTGGGGGAACCATTTTCCCTCCTATTTTTCTTTCTCTTGGGAATCATTTTCCTTTCCTGCTCATTTCCTTTTGCACCAAAAACAGAAAATGAATTGACTTTTCTTTCCTAAGGCCCTGAGCATTGTACAAGGATGTGCTGTAGGAGTAACCCATTACCTTCTGGGTGGAATTGCCACAACATGGGCATTCTTCTTAGCAAGAATTATTGCAGTAGGATAATGGCTAGGAGGATTTGAAAGGCATTATGGCATTAAGATTTTCAAGGTTTAGCTCAGGACCCCACTAATTGTCGTATTTGGTTTGGTATTGCTACCGCACATGACTTTGAGAGTCATGATGATATTACTGAGGAACGTCTTTATCAGAACATTTTTGCTTCTCACTTTGGTCAGTTAGCAATAATCTTTCTGTGGACGTCCGAAAATCTGTTTCATGTAGCTTGGCAAGGAAATTTTGAGTCATGGATACAGGACCCTTTACATGTAAGACCTATTGCTCATGCAATTTGGGACCCTCATTTTGGTTAACCAGCCGTAGAAGCCTTTACTCGAGGAGGTGCTACCGGCCCAGTGAATATCGCTTATTCCGGTGTTTATCAGTGGTGGTATACAATCGGATTACGCACCAATGAAGATCTTTATACCGGAGCTCTTTTTCTATTATTTCTTTCTGCTATATCCTTAATAGCGAGTTGGTTACACCTACAACCAAAATGGAAACCAAGCATTTCGTGGTTCAAAAATGCCGAATCTCGTCTCAATCATCATTTGTCAGGACTTTTCGGAGTAAGCTCCTTGGCTTGGACAGGACATTTAGTTCATGTGGCTATTCCCGGATCTAGGGGAGAGTACGTCAGATGGAATAATTTCTTAGACGTATTACCGTGTACCCCAAGGGTTGGGACCACTTCTTACGGGCCAGTGGAATCTTTATGCCCAAAACCCTGATTCAAGTAGTCATTTATTTGGTACCTCCCAAGGGGCGGGAACAGCCATTCTAAGTTTCTAACCCTTCTTGGGGGATTCCATCCACAAACGCAAAGCTTATGGCTGACTGATATGGCTCATCATCATTTAGCTATTGCATTTATTTTTCTCGTTGCTGATCATATGTATAGAACTAACTTCGGGATTGGGCACAGTATCAAAGATCTTTTAGAAGCACATACTCCTCCGAGGGGTCGATTAGGGCGTGGGCATAAGGGTCTTTATGACACAATCAATAATTCGATTCATTTCAAATGAGGTTTGTGCCCATTTCAGCCTTTAAATACGCAAATGTTAAGGGCACTATAAAAGTTACTATGGACAACACACTTTTGGTAGTCTTGTGCATATCCAGGACTACAAAAAACTTTTACAGTCCTTGCTACTACCAAAATTTTGGCAGTCCTGATTTCATATGACTGTCAAAATTTCGGCAGTCCTAGATATGTATAGGGCTGCCAAAATTCTGGCAGTCTTAGTACTGCCAAAAATGTGTTGTCCCTAGTATTTGTTGTAGCGTCCTTAGCAATCGCCTTTAAATATAGAAAACTGGGCCTTCCATCCTCCATAGGGGCATATATGCAAAGAAATAGCTCACTAGCTCTCGAATTAACCCAATACATACGTGGTTATTGTGAACTTTGGCCTCGTTTGGTTCGCAGAATCATAGAGTTGGGAAAGAAAAGTAATTATTTTCATATGTTTGGATGCAGAAGAAATTGAGAAGGAAAGGAAAGTGATTCCCAATGGAAAAAAAAAATAGGAAGAAAAATCATTCCATCCATCCATCCAAGCAAGGAATCACTTTCCCACCTTAAAATATTCACTTTCCTTTCCAAATTCCTTGCATTTCCAAGGTGGATCATCTACGGAACATTAAAAAAAACGAGATGGATAAATGATAATAAATATTTAGGGAAAGAAAATAATAGAAAATTAGAGGACCTGAAGCTTTGGTGACGAGGAGAGGGAAGAGTCTCCTCGAACTGTTGCAGGTGTGATAGTGTGAGGATTTTGTTGTGGGCAACTTCAGCTGCTTGGTGCGAGGAGGATGAACTTCAATTTTGGGTCTCAATTTGGTGGTGGGACTGGAGAAGGAGATGATGTGTAAGAATTGACTCGATGCACAGTGGTTAACCACCACAGCAGCCATTTCTGGAGCAGCGGATAGGAAGGAAAATAACGGTGACTGACCGGAAGGGAAGGAACGTAACGTACTCTGTCACGGCCTCTTCTTCTGGGCCCCTTGTCATCACTTGGGCTGTGATGCTTACTTAGGCTGGGCCTTATACAATTCGGTTGTTTAGATAAGTATTGAGTGGAGACTTGGATAAATATTGATTTTGGACCGAATCGGATTTGAAAAGTATAATGGTTCGGTTTTAAAAATATTATATTTTTGGACTTAATTTTAACTTGATATCTTAAACTATTCTAGTTTTTCACTTAGATACCCTAAATTTTGAACTTGTATTGTAATTTTGATGAACTAGTCGTTGTAAAAATATTCATAATTTTAAAGTCTTTGTAAAAAAAAATAAACCTAAATAATTAACTTTCATGAACGATCCCTCTTAAAAAATGTCCATATTTATGATCAATTTACATGCAGTTTGGGTCTAGTCAGGTTGGATTTGGTCTAGTTGGGTCAAGCCAGGTTTGTGTATGGTCATGTTGATTTTGGATTTTGGTCATGTTCGATTTGTATTCAAGGGTCGGGTCATGGCATAGGTTGAGTCGGGTATTCAATAGTTCCGAATATATATGGTCGAGTTTTAGTCACGTTGAGTCCATGTCCATTTCGGGATAGAATACCCACCTTTCACTATAAGAATAGTATTCTTCTCCATGAAGGAAATACTGTTGGTGCTTTACTTACATGGAGAGAGCTTGCTCTCAACATGCCTTGTAAAATTTTAGTCCCACATTGGAAAAGCACCATGAGTTATCTCAACATATATACTTCGGTGTGTTGTTGAGAGATGCACATGGGGTGGTGACCCTAAGGAGGGAACCATGTGGGTGATTTTACTAGGAGGTAAGAATAAGGCTCCAAGGATTAAGCATTAATGCTTTTGTCATTCTCTTGGATTAATTCCACTTGGAGCTAAGCCCCAAAGGGGCTTAGCGACTCGGACTCGGGCTCGGGCTCGGACTCGGGCTCATGAGGCGTAATGTGGCATTTTGTTGGCGCACTTTGCACTTAGCACGTCAGCAGTCATGCGGCTCATATGCGGCATGCGGCTCATATGCGGCCTCATGCGGTCCATGCGGTCCATGCGGCCCATGCGGCTCACGCGGCACATGCGGTCCATGCGGCCCAAGCGGTCCATGCGGCCAGGCTGCTGCTGCTGCTACCGCATGGAGGGCTACGCTGACTGTACAGATTTCAATTCGGTTATGGAAAGGGTGAATCAATGCGATTAATTCAGATCCTATCTTTGTGGGATTTGAATTAATTTCGTTACTATATTTGTGGGATTTGAATTAATTCAGTTCCTATCTTTGTGGGATTAGAATTAATTCGTTGCTATCTTTTTGTGATTTGATTCAATCTTTCCATAACTGAAGAGGCGGCTAGGGTTTCCACCCTCTCTCTATAAATACTCTCTTCTGGCCTCCTTTGTGACGACTACGAAAAAATACAAGTCAGAAAAGAGAGAAAGAGAGGGAGTTGCTGCCGCCATTGCAAGTCCATCCGAGGAGTCAGAACAGAGGTGACATCGAGCGTTCCACAAGTTCTTCAAACTTGCTGGTTCCTGGAAGCAGATCGTGTGGGGCGAATCTTGCTTTGAGCAACGGTGTTTTGACACCCCAGCATTGTTCTTCTTCTCATCTCTCTAGACTATTGTAACTTGTTCTGTCCCAATTGCAACACGTTTGCAAGGAAGAACAAGAGATCTTCTCTTTGCTATTTTTCTCCTTCATATTATAATTTGGCTTTTTAGTTTTATTCGTAGATCTTGAGTTTGATCATCACAAAGTTTTGTGTGACATCTCAGATCTCGATTGCATTAGTTTTCATCTTCGATCAAGCCCCCGGGACTAACAATCTCAAAGCAAGATTTGTATAGATGGAAAACATTAATGCTTCGCTCCTCCAATCGGACTTCTGCAAGTTGGAAAAGTTCGATGGAGAGCACTATCAAGTCTGGAAGAGAAAGGTGTACCTAACTCTTCAACTGAAAGATGTTGATCATGTTCTGTTGGAGGAAGAACCCTCTGTTCCAGACACTGGATCTATTGTCGCCATCAACGCGGCTACCAAACTCCAGGCCAAATGGAGAAGGGAAAATAGCATCTGCAGGCTTATCATCCTGAATGCTATGGAGGACTCCCTGGCAGAATCCTACTCGAAGAAGAAACTTGCCAGAGACATATGGGAGTATGTGGAAAATCTGTATGAAGAAGACAAGAACAGGAGCAAAATGTTTGTGGTTGAAAAATATCACAAATTGCTCTTTGAGGACGAAAAGTCCATGCTGCCACAGGTGAAGGAATTTCTGAAGCTGCGTCAGAAACTGGAAGACGAAGAGATGCCCCTTCCCGACAAGTTTGTCGTCGGAGGAATCGTCTCAAAACTTCCTGCTGGATGGAGTACCTTCTATGCAAGGATGCACAGAAAGAAGCTAGACATTAGCTTGGGAGATCTACTTCAAGAGATCCATGTTGAGGACGAGATGCGTTCTCAACAGAAGGTGGACACTCTGTCCAAACAGTTGGCTAAAGCCAATCTTGTGCAGACAAGAGATTCCAAGGGGAAGCAGGCGGCTTCTCATCCCAAGAAGAAGGACTTCGCTAATCTAAAAGTGAAGGGTCCTTCTTTCAAGCAACAGAAGACTAAGTCCCACGTGACTTGTTATAATTGTGGCAAGAAAGGCCACTACAAGAGTGAATGCAGATCTAAGCCTAAACAATCAGAGAAAGGTGAGCCTAATAAGGTTTCATTGGTTTCTAACGTTGTTGCCATGATCGGACAGGTCACAACTGTGGGGGTTGACTCTGACTGGTGGATAGACACTGGTGCGACTTGCCATGTCTGTTCAGGCAAGGAATGGTTCGTCACGTACCAGCCGATATCTGAGAAGGTTGTCATGGCAAACCAGGCCCAAGCTGAAGTTCTGGGGATCGGGACCGTGGAACTGAAACTCACTTCTGGGAACACTCTGACGCTTCAAGGTGTGAAGCATGTTCCGGCGATTGCCAAGAACCTGATCTCTGGGAGCCTGCTCTGCAACGCAGGCTTGAGGATGGACATCAATGCTGGTCAAATGGTGATGTCCAAGAAAGGAACATACTTCGGGAAGGCTTATCAAACCGAAGGCATGTTTAAAATTCAGCTTGTTAACCAGTTTGAAGACATTAATGCAGTTGCATTTTCTGATTATTCTCTTGAGTTGTGGCATAATAGACTAGGACATGTTCATTGTAAGAGAATTAACAAAATGTCTAGTCTAGGACTTATCTCCAAATGTGGGGGTAAGGTGGAGAAGTGTGAGGTGTGTGCTCAGACGAAGATCACAAGGAAACCCTTTCATCGGGTAAATAGAAGCACAGATCTTCTGGAGTTGGTGCACTCCGATATCTGTGACTTCAAACATTTCTCCACGAAGGCCGGGATGAAGTATTTCATAACCTTCATCGACGACTTCTCAAAATACGCGTTCGTCTACTTGCTCAAGTCCAAAGACGAAGCTTTCGAGAAGTTCAGAGAGTTCAGGGCCGAGGCTGAACGGCAGACTGGACAACAACTCAAGAGGCTGAGAAGTGATCGAGGTGGGGAGTACAGGTCTCATGAATTCGCATCGTTCTGCAAAGAACATGGAATCATATGCGAGACTACTGCTCCATATTCTTCTCAATCCAACGGAGTAGCAGAAAGGAAGAACCGGACATTAACAAAAATGATGAATTCCATGCTGCTCACTGCAGGTCTTCCAAAATGCTACTGGGGAGAAGCTGCATTAACGGCCACTTTCATTCTGAATAGAGTGCCATATGCAACTTCGGACGTAACTCCTCATGAACTCTGGTTCAAAGTCAGACCCAACTTGAATGTCATTCGAGTGTGGGGGTGTCTGGCGTATGTGAAGCTTCCAGATCTGAAGATTCAGAAGCTGGGGACAAGGACTACGAAGGCTATCTTCTTGGGGTATGTCGAGAAGAGTGATGCTCAGAGATTTCTTGATATTGAATCAAATCATATTATCGAATCTCGCGATGCTGAATACTTTGAAGACAAGTTCGCAAAAGACAAAAACATTATTCTTTCGGACATTCCGGAAAATGATGTAGGTACTAATGAGACTGAAATCTCATACGAGCCAGTAGTCCAAGAAGAAGCTGTTGTTGATGAAACAACTCTTGCACCAGAACTCGCCGAGCCGTCAGCTAAGCGAGCGAGGAGACCAAAAGATTTCGGAGATGACTTTGTCACCTATCATGTGGAAGCAGATCCGCTTACCTATGATGAGGCGATGAAGACCAGAGATGCTATCTTCTGGAAGGAGGCAGTGAATGACGAGTTTGACTCTATCACCTCCAATAACACATGGGTGTTGGTAGATCTACCTGAAGGAGAAAAGCCTATTGGATGTAAATGGATCTTAAAGAAGAAGATGAAGGCAGATGGAACTATTGACAAGTTCAAGGCCAGACTGGTCGCCAAGGGATTTTCTCAGAAACAGGGGATAGACTACTTCGACACGTACGCTCCAGTAGCTCGGATGACCACCATCAGGATGTTAATCGCTCTAGCAGCTATACATAAGTTGGTGATACATCAGATGGATGTAAAGACAGCGTTCCTGAATGGGGAGCTGACCGAAGAGATTTACATGCAACAGCCAGATGGATTTGTCGTCAAAGGTCTTGAAGACAAAGTCTGCAAGTTGGTGAAATCATTATATGGTTTGAAGCAAGCTCCCAAGATGTGGCATGAGAAGTTTGACAAAGTTATTAGGTCAAACGGCTACAGAGTCAGCGAGACGGACAAATGTGTTTACACAAAGTTCGCTGATGGAAGAGGAGTCATCGTTTGTCTGTACGTGGACGACATGCTAATCCTAGGTACGGATATAGGCTGTGTCACAGAGACAAAGAAGTTCCTCTCAACCAAGTTCAGTATGAAGGACTTGGGGGATGCAGATGTCATCTTGGGCATAAAGATCATCCGGACAGACACTGGAGTAGCGCTGTCACAATCTCACTATATTGAGAAGATGCTCACACGCTATGGGTATAAGGATCTTCCAGGGATCGATACGCCATACAGGTGTGATCAGAAGCTGAAGCCAAACTCGAAGAAAAGCGTCAGGCAGCTGGAGTATTCTAGCGTTATCGGAAGTTTAATGTACGCAACTACTGCCACAAGGCCTGACATAGCTTTCGCCGTGGGAATGCTGAGTCGGTTCACAAGCAACCCAGGGGTTGAGCACTAGAAAGCTGTGAAGCGAGTAATGAGATATCTCAAGAAGACTCAGACATATGCACTGCACTACAACGGGTATCCGACAGTAGTGGAAGGCTTCAGTGATGCTAGCTGGTGTTCAGAGGTGGAAAGCGAGAGATCCACAGGTGGATATGTCTTTTCCTTGGGTGGAGCTGCTATATCGTGGAAGTCGAAGAAGCAGACTATACTCTCTCGTTCTTCCATGGAATCTGAATTCTATGCACTTGAAACTGCAGCAGATGAAGCAGAATGGCTTCGGGAGCTCATGTATGATCTTCCAGTGGTTGGGGCTCAGATACCGACGATACCGATATACTGTGACAACCAGGCGACTGCGGCGGTGGCATCAAATGACCTCTTCAACGGGAAGAAGAGGACTGTGCGGTTGAAGCACAGGGCAGTACACGATCTTATCAAAAGAGGTGTAATTGCAGTGGTTGATGTTCGGAGTCAGGATAACCTGGCAGATCCGTTCACAAAGGGCCTCAAGCGCCAGTTGGTCGATGACACAGCTTGTAAAATGGGCTTGAAGGCATTCTGATATTGTGTCTTTGTAATCCTACCATAAAGTTTTATGCTATTAGTTCAAAGAGAAATCTACTAGGCATCTAACTTTTGGTTCAAAGGAGGATCACTGACTGGAAAACTATCAGGTAACAGTGGGTACTTGTTCTCTGGAACATGGAAGGGATACGGACCCATAACCACTGTTGTCTACTATGTATTTTTCTACAGAAAAAATAGATCCTGTGAAAGGTTGGCTTAAACGCCTTAATGAGTTCTCAGGCAGAGTGAATGTCTGGTGTGCTTTACAGGAAGCACGGTAGAGCAGCACTACAAGGATTGAATTTCCATGCTACAGTGGGGTGACTCCACCATGAGGTTTCCAGGTAGGGGTAATGCCTCGGCTTTGCAAGCCAAGTCACAGCGGCGTAGCACCGCAAATAGGCAGGTAGCCTAATGCTGTATGACGTAATTAAAGAGTTGTAGACAGCACTACAAAGGGGAGGATGGCCCCATGTTACAGTGGCATGACACCACGATGAGGTACCCAGGTAGGGGTAAAGCCTCGGCATTGCAAGCCATGTCGTTGCGGCGTAACACCGCAAGGAAGCCTTAGGCTTCATGCTGGGTAGTTTGGCACTACAAAGAGGCTTGTGACCTCATGCTACAGTAGTATGACACTACGATGAGGTTCCCAGGTAGGGGTAATGCCTCGGCTTCAGGCCATGTCATAGCGGCGTAGCACCGCAAGGAAGCGCAAGGCTTCATGCCATATCTCTTTAATAAAGAACTCACCTATAGTGTATGAAAAGAGATATCAGGCCGTCTCTTGAGGGTAAACTTGTAGACGCCCAAAATTATACACTAAAACCAGGCTGGCACAGGGCCTTTAATGTGCAGCCAGAAGCACACGTAACTACACTTTGTGAGTGGAAAAAATTACAATTGTGGTGCAGAATTCAAGGCGTAGTCCATTCTTGTATCACATTGTTATTTAACCCATGCGGGAAGATTCAAGTCGTCAGCGACATCTATCCTAATGCAAAATGGACAGTTACTGTGGGGAACGCTCAACCCTGGACACATATATATGTTGTGATATGTGGGGGATTGTTGGTGCTTTACTTACATGGAGAGAGCTTGCTCTCAACATGCCTTGTAAAATTTTAGTCCCACATTAGAAAAACACCATGAGTTATCTCAACATATATACTTGGGTGTGTTGTTGAGAGATGCACATGGGGTGGTGACCCTAAGGAGGAAACCATGTGGGTGATTTTACTATGAGGTAAGAATAAAGCTCCAAGGATTAAGCATTAATGCTTTTGTCATTCTCTTGGATTAATTCCACTTGGAGCTAAGCCCCAAAGGGGCTTAGCGACTCGGACTCGGACTCGGGCTCGGGCTCGGACTCGGACTCGGACTCGGGCTCATGGGCTCATGAGGCGTAATGTGGCATTTTGTTGGCGCACTTTGCACTTAGCACGTCAGCAGTCATGCGGTCTTTATGCGGCTCATATGCGGCCATGCGGTCTTATGCGGCATGCGGCTCATATGCGGCCTCATGCGGCTCATGCGGTCCATGCGGTCCATGCGACTCATGCGGTTCATGCGGTCCATGCGATCCATGCGGCTCATGCGGTCCATGCGGTCCATGCGGCTCATGCGGTCCATGCGGCTCACGCGGCACATGCGGTCCATGCGGTCCATGCGGCCAGGCTGCTGCTGCTGCTACCGCATGGAGGGCTACGCTGACTGTGCAGATTTCAATTCGGTTATGGAAAGGATGAATCAATGCGATTAATTCAGATCCTATCTTTGTGGGATTTGAATTAATTTCGTTACTATATTTGTGGGATTTGAATTAATTCAGTTCCTATCTTTGTGGGATTAGAATTAATTCGTTGCTATCTTTTTGTGATTTGATTCAATCTTTCCATAACTGAAGAGGCGGCTAGGGTTTCCACCCTCTCTCTATAAATACTCTCTTCTGGCCTCCTTTGTGACGACTACGAAAAAATACAAGTCAGAAAAGAGAGAAAGAGAGGGAGTTGCTGCCGCCATTGCAAGTCCATCCGAGGAGTCAGAACAGAGGTGACATCGAGCGTTCCACAAGTTCTTCAAACTTGCTGGTTCCTGGAAGCAGATCGTGTGGGGCGAATCTTGCTTTGAGCAACGGTGTTTTGACACCCCAGCATTGTTCTTCTTCTCATCTCTCTAGACTATTGTAACTTGTTCTGTCCCAATTGCAACACGTTTGCAAGGAAGAACAAGAGATCTTCTCTTTGCTATTTTTCTCCTTCATATTGTAATTTGGCTTTTTAGTTTTATTCGTAGATCTTGAGTTTGATCATCACAAAGTTTTTTGTGACATCTCAGATCTCGATTGCATTAGTTTTCATCTTCGATCAAGCCCCCGGGACTAACAAATACCATGCCAAAGGAATACCTCATTCCAAGAATTTTTGTTGTGTTTATGCCAAACACATAGGTGGGAGCATATTCCATCATACCATACGACCACTTAGAATTATATATTTATTAAGCTAATTCGAAACTAAATACAATGAACTTTCTACGTTTTTGTAACTAAATATTTCGACCTTTGTTTATTAGCAATTATATATTGTAGAAATGAGTCTAATTTCTCAGATAATATTATTGAGGGCTACTGCCTACTACTTATAGAGGGTCCAACCCCTCTTCGTATTACATCTAACCGATGTGGGACTAAAGTCCCTTATTTACTCTCAACACTCCCCCTCAAGATGGGTGATAGATATTAATTATCCCCATCTTGTTACATAGCTTTGACAGACTCAATGAACTAAGACCCTTAGTCAGACAGTCTGCCACTTGTTCTTCTGAGCGAACATAGTCAATCTTCAGTATCCCTTGTTCCAGCTTTTCCTTGATGAAGAATCGATCGATCTCGATGTGTTTCGTTCTGTCGTGTTGAACCGGATTGTTTGCTATACTTATCGCAGCTTGACTATCGCTCAGAAGGTGTCACGACCCGCTACCCAAATTGTTGGGCCAGGCCGAGGCATGCCCAGCCTACGTTGAGATAAAACGTAGTAAGCTGTTCTAAAGACAACAGGATAAGACTAAATGTGCTAACAGTTCTATAAGTGAAGAAGAAACATAAATGCTCCAAACACAAAAGTCGTCGTATACAGTAAAATGTCCAAGTCCAAGTGAACTGTAAAGTAAAACTGGATACATGTCCAGTTACAAAAAGATATAGTCTAATACATGTCTACTCTCAAAAGTCTAAGTAAACAAAAAGACAACTAGGCGAGGTTTCCCGCAGGAACATCCTCGTAAAGCAGAGCCGGGTCCTCGGCAGTATCTCCATAGTATGTGTCACAGAGTAACTCCTCCTCAGGAAGGATACCTACAACGTTATCCTGTCAGGACGGAAGCAAGTACTAAATCTAACAAACATATAATACTGATCATGTGATAAAAAAGGGAAATGACATATCATGTTGGTTCAGTTTTAGGTATGTTTTTGCATGGCGATAAATATATATATTTTAAAGTTTAAAACTGTAGTAGGTGAGTGATCAGTCAATAGGTAATCAGGATGTACAGCGGTACATATCAATTTTCTGATGTGCACATACGTACACATAACGACATCGGTGTATATCCATACACAAATGCGGGACCAGACATACGACACAGATACATATAGAATGTAACGGTGCTCGGTAAATACATACGGAGAAGGGGGTCATGATCACGTACACTACTAGCAGTTTTCCCTTAACCCGTTATTTAAGCATGTGAGAGAGATTATGAGATACGGTATAAACATGGTAGAGACTGAAAGTAATACAACATGTAAAGTTCTAACTTGCTACCCCAAGGATCAGCATTTAACATGGTTGGTGATTCGCAGTTTTATGGTTTATAGCAGTATGTAAAGTTCGTAGAAAGTACTTGCCTCTAGCAAAGCAAAACAAAACAAGCTGCGATAACAATGCTATGGATGTCCGGTAACTCGTCGTTGTAGAAGTAAATACAATAACTTAGTTTTTACACTAAGCTAAAATACTAGGACACTAATTGGTGAAACACGACTTGTGATTGGGCACCTAGCCAAAATAATAACTTTGGCATAGGAGACAAATGTGGGATGACACACTATGTTAACTAACTTTCTAGGATCTTTACACTAGTGAGGGATGGGGTTTAACACGGCTAAACTCAAAATAACACAAAAGCTACAAGTCGTATTAATCAATAAATAAATCAAAAGACCATTGTGTTTCTAACAATTTTAGAGATAGACAAAAAGCTTAGTTGTTAAAGTAAGTATCAAAGTGATCCTTGTTAATCATAGAAATTTATTATAATTTTTCTGGAATTTACTAACCAGTACAAGTATTTTATAAAAATCAGTTTTCCTAAGTAACAAAAAATTGAGTTTTGGTTTCATATGCCAACTAGTGGCAAACAGTAAATTAAATACTACAAAATTATACTAATTAGCTAACTTAACATAGTCTAAAACTATTTTCCATAATTTTAGCAATATTTTAAGTATTTTTAGAAAATCAAAAACATCATTTGCACACAAGAATAATTATCTGCGTATTTTGTCCATGTATATAATTGAACCAAAGTTCAAATACGGACCCAAGCCATGAATCAAGTCCAATAACTTGTACAG